>JAZHYW010024522.1:0-25918 GCA_037355805.1 Ixodes ricinus | reverse complement strand
AGGGGCGTTCATAAAGTTCGTATTATCGGCACAAAATATTGAAAAAAACGGAACAAAACAGGCATCAACATGAGCGCGCGTCCCTCTAGTTTCCGCACAGTATAAACATCGCATGCTATAGTAGCTCGGAACGCCGCTAGGGAGTCGAAACAAAAATGGCACCGCCCGTCGGTGCCAAGCACATGCAGTGATCCGTTTTTTTCATTTGAAGGGAAGCAATGCCAAGGATATTCATTCCAATCTGGGAGCGTTGTTCGGGGACAACGCCCCAGTTTATGACACTTTGGTTAAATGGCGCAGACGCTTCCAGTGTGGCCAAATAAGAGGAAAGCATTTCAAGGACGGCGACCAAGTGATTGCTGAAGTGGAGCGATTTCTGAACACTCAAAACGAGGAGTTCTATAACAATGGCCTCCGGCATGTGGTGCATCGCTGGAAAAAGTGGGTAACTTTTGGTGGCGAACATGTAGAGAAAGTCTCAACTCCTACTCGAGTTTGATTGCTGAATCTCTATTCCTTCGTGACAATAATACGAACTTTATGAACGCCCCTCGTACAGCTGGAAGAGAAGTCACCTGCTAAGGCAAACTTAATTCAGGCTGTATAAACATACATACCAATTTGTCGTCGGTCGGTCACTTGGGCAATCTGTGCGGACAGGGGACTTGGCTCTCGGAAAAAGTTGTCACTGGATTGCTCGTGCCTTATGCTCGATGTACCAGACACAAGGTTATGGGCAACGACGTAACGAATAGGGCAGTATTGTCGCCACGGTCTAAAACAATTTTAAAGGTAGCTTCTTTTTGTCTGTGTGTGTATGTGTGTGTGTGAATTCGTCGCTAGTTTCTGCAAATCAACTCGTTCAAAGTTTGGAAAAATGGCGCCTGCAATGATTTTTTTATAAATTTATTTTGTTTTGGAAGATGGGGTGAAAAGCGTGTCTTTATTAGCGCTACAGTTTCCGACAACTTAACAAATGCTAGGCGTGGGGAGCCCAGAGCCCCTCACTATCACTCCGCAGCCAATAATATTGCGGCATTAGCCGATAAAAACACTCGGGGGCCAATCACGAGGAGGCGAGAAGCGAGAATATAATAGTGAGTCTTAGGGAAGCGTATTTGCACATCCGATACGGTACGATAGACCCTCCGGTACGCACTGCGCATGTCCGAGTCTTCTGCGGTAGCAGATGCGCAGCTCGTACCGCAGGGCCCATCGAAACGTATCGGATGTGCAAAAACGTTTCCCTAAAACTCTATAATAAGCGACGCTCTACGTTTTTAAGCTGTCGGTGACTGTACCACTCATAATCCTTTCCAACGTCAGTGTTTATGTCTGTAAGCACCGCGGTCCCTTATAGCCGGGGTCACACTGCCCCTACAAGATGCAAAAGAGAGTCTGCAAACAAGAATCACCTCAATATCCGTGGTTCGAATACCACCTGCCCAAGTTTCCTCCTTGAGCTCGTTGCCATGCGGCATTCGAAGCACGGATCTCGCGATGACTCGGGTTCGAATCTGTATGCAGACAGTCTTTTGTATGATGTATAAGCAGTGTGACCCCGGCTTTACTCCTTTTTGCGCAGTCGGCTGTTGAACTGAGCCAACGGCTCCTGACGCCGTCGCACTGGGGACTCGTTCCTGCAATCGTGCCTGCAATCTGGCGCACTGCAAGATTGTACTGACCGCTGGTTTTTGTTTCTGCAGGAGCGGCACCCACAACCCGTAAAAGAGTTCATATCACATTTATCTGGAAAGAGTTATTACTCAAAATGTCCATAGCGTCGGGATCATAAAAAAAGCGACAATGTTCTACAATGTTCCTTCACGCCAAGTCGCTAATAAAAAGGGCCAGTGCGAATCACCCGCCATTTTCATATTTCGTGTCGTCTCGTTTATTAGGATCTTCTTGAATACGATTGTTTTATTCGGGCCTTTTTTCAAAATATTGTCGTAGTAGTATTGGTAAAAGAAAGAATCCAAAAATACGCCATTCTTGGTTGTTTTTTTTTTTTAAACTTGAGCACAATATCCGACAGATTCAATATGACGAAGCGGTGGTGGATGCTATTAGACACACAAACTTCGTTTAATGACGTCACGTCGTCTTTTGTAATTCATGCCGCTTTCATTGGATATTGCTCACTGCTCAGTCCTAAGAGCTGTGATTGTTACCGGAGCACCTTCTGCCCTTCACTACATACCTGCAGCCATGGCAGTTGTGACCTTCATCGGTCTACCATATCGGCTACTGCGCACCCATTAGTATTCTGAAACACGCAGCGCTCCGTCTCTGGGCTAGAAAGCACGATTTGCACAACTAAATGTCCAATCCAACTCCGCACTTTCAGCTGCACGCACACAAAGGGGGAGCTGTTTTCATTCACTCGTGTGGTTTCATACTCGGCGTCACCATTGTAGCGTCCTATCCCGTATGTCCTTCCAGGTGGGACTGCTGCTGCTGTAGAACTGGGAAAACCATTTGCGGAACGACAGGATGGTACGGTCTTCTTTAACCAGAGCTGGGTTCTTCATGTACGTCTTGCTGTTCCACACCAACACGTCCCTCTCGAACTGAAACAAAAGCATTGTTGATGTTAATTATGTCTCTCGCGCGTTTTAGAAAAAGCCACACATGGAATCTTCACTTAGCACCAACTCTAACACTCCGCTGTTTAGTTTGTTTCAATCTACTCTAAACGACTTTATTTTTACGGTTCAATATTTCGCGGAATGGCGAAAGTTCACGTTTCGAAAAAATATTGCAGGCCTAAAATTTCGCGATTTCAAATGATATGGGTCATGTTCGTTACCACCGAATGGTGTATTCGCAGGATACATTTTTCACGGTATATTTCAAGCTGCCAAATTCGCAAAAATTATGACTTCGCAAACATTAGGTCGCTTACAGAATATCCGGCGCATTTATTATTCGTCTTTCACGAGATGTGTTTTTCTTTGCATAACTCCGGGAATTAAACAACTCTGTAAACCTCCTATGAGAAGTACACTTCAGTGTGTCTTATGGGAGAATATTCGACACCGGTCCGTGTTTCACAGCTGGGAAAAGCAATAAACGTTCTGAAAGATTACCGTATCGTTACGTTGGTTACTACCAAAACATTGAAAACTCCATAAAATGTTTTCTGACAAATCTTGTCTACTTCAACGCAGTCGTGTTGTGACCACTAGTTGTAGTGAATTTTTGTGGAGTCACAGACAGACGTTTGAAGTTATCCTGACAGCTTTGTTGGCGCATTAATCACTGAGTAATGGAACTTGGGCTTGTTAAAGCATAAAGGTGGGTGAGTATATGACGCTGTGTTTTCGTGATCACAATAATATTTACAAGCACTTTCGCTAAACATGTAGCAGTTGAACCTAGATTCTTTCATGACGAAGTTTTGCTGCGAAGTAATTATTACCGCAAGTGACCTAGTTGTAACTGGTAAGGTCTCACGTCAATTTTTAGAGCGCAGCGCTTAGGCGCCCGTTTCCGGCTTGAGCGGCGTCGCCGTCACCGTCGCCGTAACCGCGCGGTGCATGATGGGTAAATTTCACCGCTAAATTTAGCGGAAAATTTTCCCCGCTAAATTTAGCAGAAAATTGTACCCGCTAAATTTAGCTGAAAACTTTCCCCGCCAAATTTAGCGGAACATTCTCCCCGCTAAATTTAGCGGAGAATTTTCCCCACTAGATTTAGCGGAAAAATTTCCCCAAAATAGGGGCGAGCAAGAGAGGAGGAGGGGCATAGCCCCCTTTCCGTACCTTCCCCTTCTCCTCCTGAAGAGCTGCGCTCCAATTCGGCGTTACACGGAGTTGTAAAAGGCTTTCATTTTTTTTTTCGATATCTACGCTTTTCAAAAACATTCATGCTCGAATAAACACAAAATAAATCAAACTCCAAGAAAGTGAGTATGTGAATCGAAGAACCCAAATTGCTTTTAAACGACAAACAGGTCCTATCCTCGTTTCAGCCCAAGTCCAGAAACAGCCGACGCTGGGAGCCAATGGGACCAATCAAAGAGCGTCAAAAGCGCAAATCACTGGTCCTTTTCTGTTTATGATTGGTTCAGCGACCATAAAACACGCACAGAAACATGCCGATCACCATGATGGTGCGCTTTCGACGCTGTCTGTTCGGTCCCATCAGCGTCGGCGGCGTCTGGACTTAAGCTGAAACGAAGTATAGAAATATTTGTGAAGACTATATTGTTTGCCACGAACCTATATAATGTTATCTTTACCCCAATCTAACAATATTACAAAAATATCAAGTTATGTTTTTATTAAAATCAAAAATCTCACAAATCAGGAATACAAACGCTGAAAACAAAAATGCCACAATTTATAGGGGCACATTCTGCCTTCTTTAGTGCCTCAGTCCAGTGGCGTCTGAACAGAAATGGAAAGGGGAATGCACCCCCCCCCCTCACTCCTCCTGTGTAAGAAAGCCTAAGTGCTAAATTTTCCTGCGTCACTAGAGAAGGCCACCATAGGCCAGAGATTGGACACGACTACGACGTCAGCATTCGGCAGGAACTCGTGTCACATCAATGAGGGCAGGACTCCTGGCCGAACGCTGACGCCGTCTTCCTGTACAACATCTGGCCTGCAGCGGCCTTGTTTAGTGACGCAGGAAGCTTCAGCACGTAGGTTTTCTTATCTACGAAGTATTGCCCCTAACCCCCCCCCCCCTTTTTTTTCAATAAATTTTTAAAATTTATTCCACACCATACCGGACAGGGGCGAAAGATCGACCTTCCACCCCAATCTCCCGAAACATTCCGACGGTTCTGTCTCAGTTTGTGCGTTATGTTTTTGTTTTTCTGCATCTGCCGCAATTATGTAAAGACGCTGCAGAATCCGAAGGCAAAAATATCCTCTTAAATTTCTGTTCTGCGAGCCGCAGCCCAGAACATATCAGAGCAACAGAGTCAATAATGTAAACGCCTAACAGTAGTGCGAAACACGCAACCAAATCAATTACGAAAGCAAGCAATTCGCCCACTACTTGTAAAAAAAAATATACATATATATATGTAGAGAGAGAGAAAGAGAGAGAAAGAGAAAGATGATGTTTCACATAAGAGTGTCAAACATTCCTAAAAGTGCTGTATTCGAGGTAAAAGGATCATTTTCTCGGGACCGCATTACTCGTGGTGGCGGACGTCAGAAAATGCACGATACTTGCTAATTAGTTCACTAATTAACTATATTTACTCATTAACGTTTTAATTAGTTAAAATAGACATATGGTTCAAAATAAAAACTTCCAGAGTGTCTTCGAGAATTACTAAATCAGTCATTTTGAGGAAGACTTTGAGGGTGTGAGAAGCGTAATAGTGCGCTAAAGTTATCACTCGTGGGGCAGGTATAAAGCTGAAGCTCTCATAAGAGGCGGAAAGATTGCGCAGGCGCCTTATCTCGGATATATAAATATATATATATATATATATATATATATATATTTATTTATTTATTTATTTATTTATTTTTATTTTTTTGCAGAGTAGAGGAATTGTTTTGTAGCTTATTCTTAAAATTATAATTCAGAGTCGTATCTCCGTTGGCCTGTGTTCAACAAACCCTGTTGGAAAACTACAACCTCCTGCTTTCATCCCCTCTCTAACGTTTCGAGATTTGGCCGAAAGGTCCGGCCACTGCTAGCTGCACACTTATGTAGGCAGCGGCTGCCCTCTTCTCTATTTCACGTCGTTTCCGCTGAGTGGCGCCACTCCCTTGGAGTTGCGAATAATTGCGCAAAGCGGGCACGGATTGTGGGAAACAACGCGTTCCCGCGGACCGATCAACTGCCTCCCTTTCATTAAGCTGCCTGGATCGCGTCCCCGACTCGTCTGTATAGCGTCTTATTCCACCCGCGTATCAAGAGTGGTCCCGAAGAGGCCACAAATGACGTCACAAACGCCTGAGTGTCACGATGTTGGATGCCGCGATCCTGGTGGTTGGTCGTAAAAGTTCCCGCAAAAAGCACGAGCAACCGTGAGTGTCGCTGTCGTCGCGGCGTCTCAACTCCTGGCTGCCGAAGCTTCCGTGGTGGACTGCACAGTTGGAGAGTGCCCTGCAGCGGAACAGGCGTCTGCCATATACACCCCAACAGTTGGGACGCCGCCAGGATCGCGACCGGCAACAGCGTGACACGTTTATGACGTCATCAGGCGGAAATCGAGGGGCCACTTTTTTGGACGCATAAAAACACACCTGTCGGTGACGCGTTCCAGGTACCATATTTTCATCACCTGACCCAGCTCTCGGCACGTGCGTAAAAGCGAGAGTGCGATGACTTAGCGAAAGGTAGCCGTCCCAGGCAGCGCAGTTGTTTGTGCCTAAAATGTTTGGTTTTTGTCTGAAGATTTAGGGCCTCCAAAAGCCCAAAGGAGCCAAGATAGAGCCAATCCTTACCTTCACTGGCAAGAGGCCGAGTATCTTAACCCTAATTTACCAAACAGACGCCAGAGTTGGGCTTCACTTCTGGTTGTTCCGTTTTCATGTGGCAACGTTTGGGCTTAAATTGCCAAACAAATGCCCGATAATAGAATTCGCTTCTGCTGATCCTTGGGTTCAAACGTGGCACGTTCGGCTCATGTCTGGCACTTTGACAGTTACGTGGCGAGCCAGCTAAACCGATAGAACCGTCAAAGAACGGTACTCTGGCACTAACTAACGCCTTGGGCCCAAACCTTAATATAGGCCCAAAATAGAACCCAAGGACTGCCAAATTTCTGCCAAATTTTGTGTTTTTTTGGTGTGCTACCTGGGGTGTGACTGGCCTAGCTAGCTCTTCCATCACTCTGTCAGCTTAGGTGCGAAAGAAGTATACAAATAGCACACGATGATGCTGCACCTTTAACTTAAGGATGAACAGGGCACAATACAATCCAGTTTCTATGGACGGTCGCCAGCCTCTCGTTATCAACGCCTTTTAGAGACAGAGAGGCTGTAGTGTTGAATTTTTGGCGTCAACTGCAAGACAAAATGAACGAGAATCCGGCGTCAGCACTCGGCTGGCATCATTCAGCGAGGACACAAGTCGAGGTCAAACGCTGACGCAGCACTCCAACGCTGGCATCATACAGGTAACCCTAAAACAGGCCTTGCTACCTAAGAGGTGTGGTCAGTGCACGTCAGTACGGGCTTAACTTTCCTCATGAAATCTTTCACCTGCACCTCAGACATAAGGAAGGAAAGGCTAAGAAAGCAACAGTAGATCTCATAAGTTGTAACGAAAAGTGCATTCTTTTAGGGTACAACCAGCGCTACAAACTCCTCATTTCACGGACACGCAAGCTCACCATGTACTTTGACGCCCACACAAGAAAGTGGAAGAAGAGCCGATTCATCCTCCGTTCTGGGAAGTAGCGGTGCACGACTCGGAGTTGAAACGGCTTCTCCGGCGTAACGGACAGAATGTACGCCACATTTCCGAACTGCGTCCTCATGGTCGTCAAGACCAGCGCCGGTCCGATCTGGAGAAGGTCGAACTCGTACCGCTGTAGCTTCCGCAACCAATCCACGGAGCAGAATGTCTTGCAGACGACGTGTACGGTGCCCAAGTGCCCGCGGGGCGTCCAGGCCGTTTCCCACCTGTGGTACATGAGGCGACCCCACCACGTGGTCTCGGCATCGACGCTGAAGTTCTCGCCCTTAACGAGGCACGATGGCCCGTGCAAATGATCGAAGTGGCCGATGTCGGCAGCGTTTTCGGCAAGTTCTTGTATGTGGCAATGGATGACGTTCTCGTTGCGCTTCCCCATGCTGTCCCATTTTGGGCATGCGATCTCGGGGATGTCGGTGAGTAGCCAGCTTGGCGGCTCGCCGTCGGCGTGGTACCACGCGAACACCAGTCCCACTATCTCTTCGGATTGCCACGTCTTCATTTTAGCGAAATCCGGGACTGAAAAAGACAAAATTTCAAGATAGAAACATCGAAGGATATCAACACACCATGAAGCGCAGATCATCCAAATGCAAAAGAGACGACACAAGCAACATATGAGCTTGCATTAACGAAATACGGATCTACAAAGCAAGACGAAAGTCGATAGCCATACAGAAATGTGTAACAAAACTGTGGGACCGAAGCGTAGAAAATTTATAACGCCTAATGTTGCGACATGGCCAGCTTTAGAATAGCGTATAAAAAACCTTTGCATGGGCCGAAAAAATAGCGTCTTCGCCACCGCGCACGTGAAGAGCCCACATTGCGTTAAAGGATGGCGGATGGTGACGACACAATTTTTTGGTGTACGTAAAGTTTTTGCGCACACTATTCTCTCGCAGAAAGGTGAGATGATCCTACCCTTTGCGCCGTACGGCACGTGGGAGCATACCCCGTCTTCTCCTCTGAACCTCCATCCGTGGAAGGGGCACTCGATGCAGTCTCCCACCACGCGACCCATTACTCCCAGGTGGGCCCCCAGGTGGGGACAGAAGGCGTCCGCTACGTGGGCCACGCCGTCTTGTGTGCGGAAGACGACCAGGTCCTCTCCTGCAACGTCGCATGCAGAACTTTCTTATTTATATTGAGAATACTACCAGCTCCACTCAGAAAGATTTAGTAAGAGTAGTTTCAAAATGAAAAAAAAAAGAAATGCAGTGGTACACCGATAGAAAATAACTAAATGCAACGCTATAGCCTCTACAAAATGAAAAAAAAACGTCGCCAGAGAGGCCAATAATAGTTCTTAAATCTTTCCAGTCTCTAAATGCCGGAGGGAAGAGTGAATATCTGAAACAGTCGTTCATGTCAGCGTTACGTTCCTTTTTCTCAAAAATGGTTCGTCATTAAATATGGTATGAAACCAGCAAAGTGAAGAAGAAAAAAACCGACAGGCGTTTTTGAAGTTTCTCAGATATGTCAAATGTTAGTAACTCTGTCAGACCTTCTGTGCGTTTGGAGTTCGCAAACATGCAGTGAAGCTCTTTAAAGGGGTCACGAAACGATAGTGAGTTTAAAGTTTGCGTCTTATATACAATAACATCTAGCTTCTTTTTAGGAAAAGGGGGTGTATGGTTTATTACACGTTGGATATTGCGTGTTTTTACTGGAAACATATGAGAAGGGGTGTATGCAAAACAATACAGGTAGATGCGATTTCAAATATATTATCACCATATCCGATACGCGTTGATGAATTCGTAGCACGTTAGATCCACACGAATCTTGCTAACATTTGATTTTACGAGGAGATAAAATACTATTCTTTGTCCTATTGCAACCCATTGTTTTTATACGCATCAGCGAAAGAAAAACTAGACCATAAACGTGCCGCCTGACGCACGGATACTGCACGCTGACGTTCGCGAAACGGCAGGAAATTCCTGGAACGCATATTCAACAATGCCACGAGGAAAGGCTCCCGGAAAAGTGACGAATAAGTACACCCAAGAATGTAACCGAAACGTTCCGGGATTCCAAACAGAAACGGAAAGGACAACATACCGAATGCGCTCACGCTTTTTACGTCTCCGACTCCCAGATCCGCGGACTCCATGACAGGGATCCAGCCGTTTGGAAAGACGGGAGGCGTTGCTCTCGGAAACCTGGGTAACCGGGACTCTTCCTAAAATCAAAGTGAAAAAAAAATATTTAGAACACAAACCAATACGTTTTGTTCTACAAGTAAGACACAATTGTAACAAAGAAAAAAAAACGAATAAATAATGTCGCCAATAAGACCCCTGATTTCCGCTAGAGGGCGCGATGGCGCCTTGAGCAAATCAGGCATGAAGCCACCGGGAGCAATAGACTTGTCCCGGAAGTGAGCGTTGGACAGGTTTTTCAAACTCTCCCCAGCTTGCGTTCAAAAATGTCCAAGGCGCTGTTTGTTTGTTAATTTTTTTTTTATCTTAGGAGTGTTTTTTGTGTTGCGCAATAGCAGCGACACAGACCAGAGAAGTCTTCTGGGAAGCCATATTATGTGCGAGAACTTTGAGCTTCTAGTTCGTGGGGTGTGCGTGTCCCACGTTCAAGTACCTCATTTTCGGGGATTTAACGCTAAAGTGGATAATTCAAAGCTGCATAAATGCGCAACAAAGTACGGAACCAATCAAGCTGTGCTTGGTTGGTTCCATCAGATCGTTGCGTCGGTTGCGGTTTGACTTTGAAACGCTGTATGCCCTATTCTTTTTAGCGAAAATAAAGCAGAATCATGTCTATGCGGAGAGCAATTTTTCTGGCGAGGAGTGGCAGTGACGTCAGAACGACGCCGAGCTCTGATTGGTTTTGATTTGAAGGATTGTGAGTAGACCTCAATGCTAGATGCCTTGAGGTCTACCCACTATTTCTGTTTTTCAATCAGCCAATAAGAGCTCGGTGTTACTTGCGCTCTGCATAACCTCCGTAGATCTGAGCTTCGTGCTTAACTTTAAAAGCTCCTTTAGCAAGAGGGTCCTTTACGCGGCATGTGATGCGAGCCGGCTCTCCGGTTTACTAGAGAAATTTTTACTAAAGCTGCCAGTAGACCCGTCGTGTGAGACAGGTTTCTGTAACACGATATATCGACTACAAGCTACAAATTAACTCCACTATTTGTTGCAAATGTTGAAGTCCAGGAAATTCCGTACGAACAATGCGAAGCCTTCCAACTTTGCTTCCTTATCAAAAACTAAAAAAATATTTTACGGTCACGGTTTTAGTTATAGTTATAGAGAAAAGTTGATGTATATCCTGAAACCTTAAGAGGAAAGTTGGTGTATATCCTGAAATATTAATTTCCATTATATTCCCTCTCTAGAATAAGAATGAATTCGTTGTTGTTTTTTACCAGCAAAAGGTGTCTTATCTTGTACTTTACGAGCGTGTTCATGTGCGTCACGCAAGGGCTGCACAGCTCGTAAACTTGACGTAAAAGGTTCAGATCGTGCTCACTGCCTTTCCCTTACTACTCTTCGAGGCAAAAACGAGATATATATCACAGGCTATAAGCTGGTAATCGTGAGACTAGATGTTTATGTTATTTTCATTAATTATGCTCACCATTTAAATTCACCACAGACGGCAATCCAAGCGGGCTTATGGGAACAAGTCCATGGTTTTATATTGGTTTTTTAACGCAATATGTTTTATAGGCCTTTTTAATGTGAAAAAATCGTCGTTAACGAACATCATAGACGAGCAACACGCTGAAAGCGTCTAACAAAAAATAAAAAATAAAATAATAATTAAAAAAAGAAAAAGAAATAGAAAAAATTAAGTATGTGTGTGGTCCGCGTGGAACACATATTGAGCTTCCCGGTTTTCGTCAGCGTGGTCAAGCATGTGTAATTTTCTTACGCAAATGATCTTGCAAAAAAAAAACTATTTGCACGCATATGTTTTTGATTGCGGTGCGAGATGAAATGATTATAGGGAGCCGTGGCTGCTGTGAAATTGCTTCGTGGGTCTTCGCTGTGCACGGGCAATTTGGGAAGTGCATGAACGCAGCGGTACTGCCGATCTTAGGCCGTTAAGTTTGTTGTCCCACGGCGGCCAGCCAAGACATTAAGTGCGCAGATGAGCTGGTGGTAGCTAATCATGTCGTTTAAGATCTGTCGACTAGAAGTTTTTCCTTTTCTGCACCACAGTCTCAGATGTTAAACATGATACTCAAAACCCATCTGCGAAGCAGCCATGATCAAAGCGGGTTAGATAAGCCGAAATATATTCACCTGCCTGCTTTCGATCTCTTATATTAGGCAATAGAAATAAAATTAATATTATACACCCCCATCAAACATTTTAAGATATTCATTATTTCCTAATGCCATATCGAAGTGGACTGAATTACCTGGTAACATTATTTAAATCCTCTCCAATGCTCTCTTCCATGAGACCAGCGCGATAGTTGGGCGGGCTGTCATACATAAAAAATGTGTGCAAATTTTATGTTCCTTATTTTATCTTTTTTAAGACCGACGATCTCCGGAACTTTGTTTTCTTCTGATCTTTCCATGTTCTGGCCATAAGCCCCCATGTCACTTTTTTTGGTGCGGTTGTTTAAACAAGCAGAAAACTTGTGTGTGTGTGTGTGTGTGTATTTTAGTGCGTTAACACTAAAACGCCCGTTTTGACGAAAATCTGCCAGTGTCTTTTGTTTCTCAGCGCCGGGAAGAGAGCGAGAAGGAGGGGAGAGGGTGACGCGTGCAACGCTTCTATTGGTCCGAAGCGCTGACATCAGCACGCGTCAACCTTTCCCTCTCTTTGGCGCTGACAAACTGACGAACACCGCCGAGTTTCCGACAAAACGAGCGTTTTCGTTTTCGTCAAAGGAACGTCGCATTGCTGGCGTGGAGCTAGAGAGAAAGAGGCGCGGCGGCACGGTAGAATGCGGACGTCCTCAGTTGCCGCTCTGCCGTCGCCGGTTGTTCTTCGCTTTGGATTTCCGTAGTAGAGGTGCGTCGGCTGTGATGTGTGTGTTTAGTTAAAACGATGGATGCAGTTCCCTCCACTAGTAATATAGATGCGGTTCCTTCCACGAGCGGTATGGATGTGGTTCTTTCCACGAGTGATACGGATGACCATATCCAAGGGCGTCGACGTCCTCTTACAGGCAGTGTACAGAAAAGGGGTGAAAAAATTACAGGAATATCAATTGGTGGATTCTTGGGGAATGCGTTAGCATGAAGCTTGGAAAGTCCCAAGCACGATCTCCTTTTGGAAACGCTAACACTGACCCCGTAAAGAGGCAAAAAAAATGGCAGCAAAAATTAGAGAAAGCACGAGAGAACGCCAAAACATGAAAGGGAAGGGGTCAGCGTTAGCGATTACCAAAGGGGAACCTGTGTGGCGTTTCCCAAGGGTCATGCTAACGCTTCCCCTAAAAATCCAGCGATGGATCTTCCTGTTGTTGTTGTTGTTGTTGTTTTATTGTGCGATGAATTCATGCGGCGTGTGCAGTGTTTCTTGTTCTTTCTTGGTTCATTATACGTATGCCAACATTATAGTAAGTGATCATATTCTACGCTGCTGTGCACACTCTCTCCCTCTGCAACAATACCTATGGCGCTGCGGGTTAACCAAAAACAATTAAATAAAGCAATTATTTCGTGAGCATGTGAAAACCAAGTATCATGGTCGTGAAGGGGTTCGAAGGCACGGCAAGAGCCAAAGAAACAATTGCAAACTCCAAGCACATTTCTTCCGTTAACCTTAATCAAATAAAGTATTTCTGAACTTCGGCGACCAAACGGTGAAAACCTTTGGCTGTCGGACAACGAATGGAAATTCCAGGAATAAATAACAGTGCGCTAGAGGTTCTCGGTCAAGTGCCGCGATACTCGAGGCACCGGAGAAACTGCAGAACAAGAAACTCCGAGCTTCGTGAGAAATATGTCAGTACCACCGTGGTCAGTACGTATACGGGAGCTGGAAGTCCGGGTAGGAGTTGAAAAATGTCCTACAACTCGCCACGCGACTCTCAGCATTGACTCGGGCGGAGTCGAGGTCATGATCTGATTCGCCGCTTGCCCAAAGATCTATGACCTGAAACACCTCCTAGCTCACAAAGCCGAAGTGCTCAATTTTACGTCACCTAAAGAAGCCGATACGGGAGCACGATTGAAGACCAGCGATGTTTCAGCGCTCGGCAAAGACTCGTGCCCTCAGATAATGAAAGCAAGCTTCATCGAAACTCTGACGCAGCATTCGTGTGCAATCCGCACCCTGCGTTGGCCTCTCTAGGTGACGTAGAAAAGTTAGCCCTCCGGCCTTGCTATCTTGGGGTGTTGGTATGCCTCGGACCTTTGGGCGCGTTGTGAATCAACTCATGATCCCGACTCGTCAAGCACAGAGTGTCTCGCCAAGTGGCACGGCATTTCTCAACTCATACACCGACTTACAGCTCGCGTACGTATACTGACGCGTACCTCTCACGAAGCCCGATGTTTCCGGTTCTGGGGTTTCTCCGGTGCCTCGACTGCCGTGGCACTTCGGCAAGATTCTTTTTTACCGCAATTGCTTCAATGTTTTCGGAGTTCCCTTCAAACTGTATTAGGGGTACGTGTAGAAGAAGTATGCGAGGAGTCAACAATGATCCGGACTGCGGAGAATGTTTTGTGACTTTGAATCGATGGCGCGGTACTGAAACTTGGCATTTTATTGTATATCCAGAGACCAGACGATGACATCAAGATAAACATTACTTCAAATGGAAGATATAACTACACAACTCGCAAACTGTATCATCCACCCAGGCATGCATCGCGTCATTCGATGACAACAGCGAAGCTGCTGTAGGCCGAGGAATAAGTAGTTTCCTGTTTTGCGATAAGGCGGTGGAATTCGGTATTCTGGGAAATGCGGAAAAGGTAATTCGGTATTCCGATGAAAGCCAAGATGTTGTTAACGTGGAATTAATACATACTAACCCTGGTAGTAAAAAAAAAAAAGGCCGGCATACGAAAAAGCGAGTGACACCAGTAACGTGAACACAATTTGCAGAATCTTACCAGTGAGACATCGTCCGCCGAATTTGACCAATGAGACAACATCTGCCAAATTTAACGTAAGAAATCTCGTACTTACATATCCTACGTATGACTCGTTTGTATCCTACGTATGAATCGCTTGTGAGGGATGAGCAATATAGGCTGCAGATTTTCACTGACTCATGCCAGGATAATAAAAATAAACAAATAAACCTGGACTTCTTTTATTGTCAAAGTCAAATAATGACCTCTTTAATCATTGGCTGATGTTTACCATTTTGTCTAGTAAAGAAATAGCTCCACTGTTTTTGCAAGCTAGTAATTTCTAGCACTTTGGAAATAGTAAAGAGTAAAAAATTGGCAGCGATCTTAATCTCCGAAGTCATGGGGCCAGAGTGTCGAACCGAAATTTTTATCGGTTCGGTTCCGGTTCGGGTTCACGGCTTTCGGTTCAGTTCCGGTTCAGTTCCGGGGAGCAAAAATAACGGTTACGAACCGGTTCGAACCGGTTTGAACCGCTAAACAAAAAAAAAATATTTTCCGAATTTTTTTTTTTTTTGTTATAGGCATTATTTTAGTTGTGGAACGAGTAACTGTACACTTTTTTATCATTCGTGTAATCCACTTTTATTTTCAGATACCAAATATAAATTTCGTTATTTAATTTCGATCAAGCAGTAAAATAAAAGTTAGATTAACTTATATGACACAACATCTGTTCTTTTAAACCTCAGTCGGATATATTTTACCTGAATCGAAAGGTTATCAGTCTGGTAGGTTGCCTAAAATACCCGTGATTGGTACAACTTTGCGTCGCAGTATTAAAAAGCGAATCTTGTTGTGCTCTTGAACTTAGGAATTTATTGCAGTGCTTAATATCATTAAATGGGCACGTACTCGCCATATCTATCCTGAAATCAATTCTACAAAATATGTTTCACAATATATATGATGACGACCCAGCTGAGCTAAAAGCAATATTATTTTCAAAATGTCAGGAATTGTTTAGCACAAACCCTTTCAGTCTTCATTTACTGAAACACTGATCAATCACAACGCTTGCTTTCTTGACCAATATTGTTTACACTCAGCACCGTGATGCAGGCGAATAATCATGCAGAAAAGTGTGACCTTCGTACTCAAATTGGATCTGGCCTAAAATAGCGCGTACCGAAGTGAACATTTTCGATATTGTTTGGTGTTTGAGGTTTGTTCTTGACAAGATGTCAAGAACAAACCTCCTCAAAGCCTCCTCAAATGCACCTCAAATGCCAAATAAGCATCACCCTTGCTATTTTTTTTTGTTTTGTTAAGTAGAACAAAGCAGTATTTCATACTCTACTCGACATTGCAGCGACTTGATTGTTCACTTTCTGCCGGTCTGCGTACGCCATCATCATACGGTTCCGCCACGCACCACTGTGTACTTTGTTTTCGTACACCCCACAGACTCATGAAATTGTTGTTCATCGCATAAAAGAGGCAACAGCCTTCTATATGTTTGAGAAGTTGAATATGCTTCAGGAAGAAATATGTTATTTAAATCAGATTTAAAAAAATATTTTTAAGGTTCTCCGAAATCACCTTAGACGTACCTATCAAGGATAAAAAAAGCCGAAGAGATTTGCAGAGCGTACTTTATAAAATTTTGGGGTACATTTACTTATGATGTATATCTTTAGAGTGATCGTCCCTTTATTTATGTTGTCATGTCCTCAGGCAGCAATAATATTTTTTTATTGTCATCAGTAAATTTGGCTGTATGAAGCTCACATAACCGCTTCACCACGACACAGGAGGACGATACTCAAAAATACGTCATCTGTTGAGTCTGCGGAAACATATTTTTATGTTCGCTGTTTGGCAGTGTGAAACACCGGGTCGCGTGGTATGCCAAAAGGACTCTGTGCTCACATTATAGATATGAACACAAATACACGAAATGAGCAGAAAGAGTGATGATAAATGGTATTCTTCTAAATAATCCCATACAGGTCGCCTTACTGCAAAAATAAATGTATAGAGATGCATGAGTTAAACGTAAAGACGTTTGGAGGAACTCCGTCTGGTTGGGTCAAAAATTTGAGAAATACCGACCTTCACCAACCAAGTCCTAAACAATTATTAGCCAGACGTTTCAATAGGTCCGGTGATATAGGTCGACAGGCACTTAACCATCGGCGTATGTCAACGGACTAGAGCACTTGAAGAAGAAAAAGTGAATGAAGCAGACGACACACGGTAGATGGAAAAAAAAGCTGCTGCTCTCCACGTGCAAATAATAGCCCCTAATTAAAAAAGAAAAAAAAACGAATCGGTTTTGAAATGTTGGGCTGCTAACTGTTCGGGACCTGGTTGGTTATGGTCCGTATTTCTTTAATAAAGATGCGCGCAGTGATGTTCCTAATTACACATAAATAGCTCGAAGAAGACAATATATTTCTAATTTAAATCACATTTGGACATCGGCTTACATGAGCTCGAAACTTCGCAGAATACTGTCTCGGGAGGCTAAAGTTATTTTCGGTTTGGCATGCACTTGTTTTGGGGCCTCACTTTACAACTCCGTTTTTTATCAGTCATGCGCGCTCTAATATTTTATCAGGCTGCCACATGTCATCGCGACACAGCTATATCTAGTGCACAACTTTACAATTTGGACATCCCATTTTGCTATACTTTGTTTCAGCTTAAAGCGCACTGAAAAGGGACGAAGAAAACCAAATGGTGCTTCGAAAGGCGTGCCTATCAGTGTCAAACACGAGCGTTCAGTGACGACATTGAGAGCGTCAAATAATGACGACATCCTTTCAAGCACGTGACTCTCCTTCAAATGTTTGCTTGGAACACCCGTAAATTGGTGGGGCGTTCATATCTTCATAAATGGATGTTAACTTCCAACACTTAGGATGACCGCGCATGGTTGTCGCACGCTCTTGTCGTTTCGGTTCTTTATTGGTTCAGACCAAGGACGCCATCAACAGAAGAAAATGCGCTCAAAAGTCTGAATTTGCTTCACCTATAATTTTCAAAATACATCAGATTTCTTATTTATTTTATGTTTAATGTGTTGCCAGAGTCCCACTCACTAGTTCGAGCGAACGCGATGCAAATTAAAAAATGGCCAAAAACGATTTGCAAGGCCCTTTCAAGTCCAGACGCAGCCGATGCTACAAGCGCGAGCATGTTGCCCTGAACAGTGCTTGCTCTACACTAGCGCGCATACTTGGCAAGGAAGCTGAAGGCCCGGAGCTCGCTCTTATAACTTCTGCTATGCTCACACTTAAAGTGAAACGATGTATTGTGTTGAGAACGTCACATTTCACCAGAAAACTGAACTGCTTAACATGGTTTGCACGTGACGTCAGCGCACTATATGCTAATAATCATTGCATTTTTTTTTGCTCAGAAAATTTAGTTTTGTTGTGCAAAATGCACGCTACAGAAGGTTCGCGCTCAGTGCAACCCATGTATTCAGACACAAAAATGATTCTCGCTTGGTGCAGCGTCGTGAGGAACAGAGCGAACGTCAGGCACCACGAAAACGCGCTTTCTGGCAGGAGTGATTTTGCAGACTGAGTAGTTTTGTGGGATCCCGCCATCTGGTCTGTGCCGAAGATGCGGAGCAGAGGAACCTTTACACCACAGTATGTTTTTAATTCCACCCCCCCCTTTTTTTTTCTTTTTCTTTTTACGGTGCTCCTTCAGAGAATACTTTTTAATTCTGAGGGACTCACTCCTCCGTTTGGGGGTGCCAATTCGAGAATTCTATTCGTGTCATCTGTTGAGAGTAATTCTTCATTTATTTTATTTTGCACCCAAAAACTGCGAAGTTTAAACAAAACTGCGAGAATTTGAGTGGCTGGCAACGTTCGGCTGTCTCTCTGAGGCCACTAGAATCTTTCTTTTCAGGTATCCCTGCCGCATACACTTGTAGTTTTATTTATCGTCTGATTAATAAGCCACATTTAGTCCTTTCAGTGCTTCTATTCTCGGGGACAACTTTCTGGGACAGATCAGCAACAACGAAAACATGTCTGGGTGTCTCGATGATCTGTTTGTTAAAATGGTTCGCGCAAACATTTTTCTACTTACAGTGAATACCGCTAAGAGCTAATCCCTGAACGTTGATAACTTGCAAAAACGCCCATTAGTTTTCCTCTCCTCTCAATGGCGGGCGAAAAAAAAAATAAAGGAAAAAACAGTTGTTTCTTTTCAATCCGCTATCAGAAACAAACGGCCACGTGATCTTAAGCTAAGTATAGTATACCATCAGTGTTAATCACAGTCATGTGATGCGGTTGGCAAAGAATAAAGCATGGGTTGAGCGTTAGGCATTGTTAGAGTTCGGCTATTCTCATCTTTGATTGAACACGAGCCAACACAAATATTTGGCGATGCTGATTGTCAAGAACACGAGCACTCGACTCGGGCTCATGACAATCGAGTACGTTATGATGTCACGTGACTAGTGGTGAGAAGTCATAATGCCATGTGACGTCACGGTGTCAACAACGCTAATACATCTAGTGACGTTCTCAATTTATGTCAACTTGACGTGGTGAGTCACGTGACTAGGTCACGGGGCCACTTGACGTGACATTTGACGATGTCTTGCACCATGATGTCATGTGACCACGTGACACATGATTAATCATAGTGCCAATACAAAAGCGCCACGAAAACCCACAATTTCTCATACATTGGAATTTAGTATTTGACAATTTGATCACTACATAGAAATGCAGCTGCCAATTTTTACTTCTCAAATACTCATTTTCTAATAATAAAACAAAATTACCGTGAACCGTTTTGAACCGGTTACCGTTATATTTTTTCCAGTTCAGCTCCGGTTCCGTTCCAAGATGGCGCCGAAGATTTCGGTTCGGTTCAGTTCCGGTTCGGCTAAAAATAACGGTTCAGTTCCGGTTTTCGGTTCGGTTCGGTTCCGGTTCGACACTCTGGGACTCATGGCTATAATGCACGGAACGTAGTATTTAGGGAGCGATGGTTTAAATGTGTTTAGAAAACATCAGACGTCACGCGGCGTTGAATGGTGTCAAGTCGTGGTGTCACCTGGCACCAAGTCGTCACGTGACCTGACGTTACGCAACCTCCACATTACGTCACCCCACCTGATGTGATGTGAAGTGTGTCCGTGCGTGTTTGCGGGAATACCTCATATTACGCGTCGTCACTGGCCACGGGGTATGTGCATGCCCATGGACGCACAGATACACCAACGGAAAAATTATGGAAGAATTGGGAGGGCCCTTTTGTTATGCAGTATTCCATGCTTTAAAAAAACAGAAAATAACTTTTTTAACGGTACTAGAGATCAGTTCTCCCGGACCTCGATGGGCACTTTGGAATTGTCAACCGTCGATGACCGGGGCAGAATCGTGGATGAGGATGCCGACTGCGGGTCAGACTCGTTGAAGAGGACTGCTTGTTTCTTTTTGTTATGACCGACGGCGGAGAGTTATTTGACTTGGAAGCTCATGTTGGTTTGAATACAAAAAAGAATACTGCCACGTAAGGCAATTGCATGAGGACAGTACGAGTAGACAAAACTGAAACTGACTGCTGCGCCCGCGAATTATGTAGTTTAACAGCTACAAGACGGACGCCTTGATATCAAGTGTCCTCCCGCGTACAAGTGAGGACGACGGCTAATTTGTAGCCGGAGAGCAAGGGCTGTCGCGCGCGACAGAAGCAAACACGTCGCACCGCGGGAAGAAGTCCCGACCACGGGTCCATTTTCCGTCCGGTCAGGTGTTATGACAGTGCGCCGAAACCTGTCCTATTCAATCAGTTTCTAGTTAGAATCTCATTGTGTACAGGCCCCAACAGACTCTCGACAAATTGAACGGACTGCACCACCTCGCCGGGAAGCCAACCCACGGTTTAAACCCCAAATATTAACACACGGCCCCTGGTTTTTTCTATGAACCAGAGAAAATACGCCGATTTTGACGATCCCGGAGAGAATCGCCAAAACGTGCTTCGCCAGAAGACTTCCTCTCGCGCCAGAGAGTAGACGCGGAACCATTTAAGCAAACAAACGACGTGCCAAACAAAAGACGCACGTAAGCGTCTCGTGAACTCAAGCGTCGCGGAAGACGTGTGGTATGTACAATAGGCATTCCGGGAATCCGAAAGCCACTTCGCGGTAATTCTCACAAAGTTGTGACTCTGTTGGTGCATAAATCTGTATTCACACTGCAGTCTTGTCCCCGGAAAAGTTCCAATGAACTCAGTGATGTCACCTCTTCTGCGGTTCGAAATCTGCCATGTTTCAGGCGAAAAAAGCATGCAAAGCTCAAGAGCTCCTCCGCGGACCGCAGGAACGTGTCCGGGGACAAGTCCACGGACTTGTGGAATGTTGTGTATTCCGTGGGTAACCATCAAGAAATATGTTCGTGGACCTGTCGTTCCACACTTGTCGAGAGTTTAAATCCGTTCTATTGTCTCCTTTTCCTGCTCCGGCGAGGTCCGTGCCAGCTCCGCGAACTCAGCTAACTTGGTAGGAACCAATCGCGCCAAACTTCCATTAATAGAAAGGGAACGTTGCCATTAATGGAAACGTTCCATTAATGGAAAGGGAGCATGAACACTCAACGTAAAACAAGGAGTCACCAAAGTGCCTTTGGGTTACACACGACCAGGGTGTAAGATAAACAGGTGGGGAAGGGGCCCATAGAGGCCTACCGTAGCGCCGTGACCGGATTGTGTACTCGTCTGCTTGCGGGTGCCCCCGATTTGCGACAGATGGCGCTGCGACGAGAAGAAAAATATTCTCCGTCAGTTTAGCCGGTCGCCACCGGTCGCCCACCTGGAGTGAGAGTTCGCGGTGCTCCACATAGATGGCGCCACAGAAAAAGACAAAACCGGGGGGTACACAATCCGGTCGCTCATTTGGCTCTCGTTTCCCCACCTGTCTATCTTACACCCTGCACACGACATAAAGACCCTCATCTTCTCGGTGGATTTTTCGCGCATGGCCGAAGAAGCACAGGCTTGTAGCACCCTACAGAACTGGAGGCTGCGGTAGAACCCCAAATACCGTGCTCGTCCTCAGCAACTTGGACTTATTTTTCTTCTTTTTTTTTTCTTTTTTAGTTTTGAAAGGCGTCGCTTTTCTTGTTTTCAAAACGATCTTTATTTTTTTAAATCCCACGAATAAAGGTACGCAGATACAACTGCGCGGTTCATGTGAATCAGTCACCGTTCAATGAACTCACCCGCGATGTAAGGCGCATACGGCAGAAACGTCGCTGCATTTCTTCGCTGAGGTGGAGTCGGCATTTTATGTCGCTGTTTCGGTGCTTATCGTATAGGGCAAGGGTCTCAAACACGCTTCACGCAAGTATTTCACGGCTGCAAGCTCCCTTTTCAACGCCTCGGGCGCTGCATGCACCATAAATAATGACCTCATCTCGTCCACTCATTTCCACTGGAAACGTAGCTCTGTTCTTATGACGTTTGAGCATATTTGACACTAATCTGCTTTATTTTGGATCGAGGATTGTTTCGTCTTACATACCATTAAGACACAAGCATTTTCTTGTAATTCTATTGTAAAAATCGTCAGGAAAGTAAAAATTACCGTGTGAAACATATTTTTTCGAGACATATTGAACTCGGGCAATTCCCGACAGAAATGAGCGACAGAACAACGACTATACGCTTGGTTTCTAGTTCTATTAATTTTTTTAACACGTTGCCAGGATGGTGGTATTTATATCATGTAATCACACTAGGTAAAAACCCATAGTAGTTCTATGAACAAATCAAAGCAAGGAGCTTCACTGGCAAAACGACGACTTTGCCAAAAGCAAATTGTGCGAGATTCCTTTTATGGTAAATCTCGCGGTGTCGCTGAAAAACTGGGCTGCTTTGCAACTTAAAAAACTATCGCTTTTTTTTTCCTTCTTTTTGTCCTAAAATATAAAAAATAATAACGCCCACATTGCCTTTATTGACAAAATACATGGGAAATGGAATCCTAGACCGTGCTTTCGTTAGCTTCAATCTCCAGTTCTGGCAAAAAAGTAACGCGCAGCACCCCCCCCCCCCGGGAAAATGGAAAGTCTACGCCGCTGCACCAGTCAATCAAAAAAATAACTCGGAGTTCTGATTTCTCCGCGCGTTCTTGTCTCCTCCTCTCTATCAGTGTTTCGGCGCATAGGTAAACCAAATATTTGGGTAAACATTGGAAAGGCCCACGCATGCAAGCCACACCGTGATGCAAGCACAACCAGCCTTCCTATACTCTGTTTCATACTTAGCGTGCAACGCTGTCAAAGCTACTCGCGCGAGTGCGTGACTTCATATATGGTTTTGGTTGCACGAGAACACGTGCAAATGATCAACGAGATCAAGCCCCATGCTCGCGCTAGTA
Source organism: Ixodes ricinus (assembly GCA_037355805.1). NCBI lineage: Eukaryota > Metazoa > Arthropoda > Arachnida > Ixodida > Ixodidae > Ixodes > Ixodes ricinus. The sequence goes on along the minus strand of JAZHYW010024522.1, from coordinate 3,088 downwards.
CCTTTGACAGCGTTGCACGCTAAGTATGAAACAGAGTATAGGAAGGCAGATTCGTCAAACTTTCCGTTCCACATGCAAGCTATTTGAGTGCAAGCTATTTGCGCGAGTGCGTGACTGTTTTGCTTCTCCTTTGAACGACAGTGCGTGCAAATGAGAGGCAGCACTTGCTCGCGCAGCATACAAAAGCTGGAAGGTTCTTATCGACCGATGCCGCAATGTCATTGACTGTGCAGCTATAACGTATGCTCGTTGCTCGTCACGCACTACGTTTCTCGGGTGCAGCGTGATGCGACAATTACAAGCGCGAACAAATGGGCCTCGAGTCTTACTCGGAATTTTACAGGGTGCCGTATACTACTTTTTCCGCCCCTCGTTAGTGACGGAATCCGCAGCAGCGCAGCTCTGAATCGTCCCTCTCTTAAACTTCAATCTCGTTATAAAAAAAGAAAAAAGAAAGGCGTTAGCAAGTGAACGTTAGCGTTGAAGAGCGGCGTTCAACCAACTTTCTCATCTACATTAATGACCTTCCTAACTCTATCGACTCATCCATCAAGTTGTTTGCTGACGACTGTGTCAGTTTTCGAGTCATTTCTACTAGTTCCGATTCCTATGTGCTTCAATCTGACCTTAACAAAATCTCTAATTGGTGTGATATCTGGAAAATGCGTCTGAATACTAACAAGTGTAAAGTAATGAGAATTACGCGTCAGACCGTTTGTGGCAGCATTTACGACTATCAACTTTCAGGCAGTGCACTTGAACAAGTAACGTCATACAAATACCTAGGGGTTCACATAACAGCTAATCTGTCCTGGCAAATGCATGTCAAACATATAGTAAATAACGCTAACCGTATGCTTGGGTATTTGCGTCGTAACTTTTCTATGGCACCATCATCTTTAAAGCTTCTCCTCTATAAAACTCTCGTCCGCTCTAAACTGGAGTACGCATCTTCGGTGTGGGACCCAGGCCTGGAATTTCTTATTAATAACTTAGAATCGATACAGAATCGCAGCGCGCGTTTTGTCTTGTCAAACTACTCCCGTTCATCTAGCGTATCCTCTATGAAGGCAACCTTGAACCTTCCGAACCTTTCTCAGCGTAGAAAAATATCGCGACTCACGCTATTTCATAAAATATATCATTATAACCCGCACCTCAAAACCGAACTTTTTTCAGAGCCATCATACGTCTCATCTCGCTCGGACCACCATAACAAAGTAGGCGTGCCACATTGTCGCACTAACTTGTTTTTCGATTCATTTATCCCAAGGACTAGCAACGAATGGAACCACCTGCCCGCCTCCATCGCAACGACTACCGACGATTGCACTTTCAGATCCGCCATTGAGTGTTATGTACTTTCTCAATAACCTGCGTTGTCTGCATTTTTCATTTTCACTATTTGTTAAATTTCTGAATTAACTACCTGTTGTTTGTTTTTATGTTTTCCACCACTCCCTTCTGTAACGCCCTCTGGGCCTTGAAGGTACTGAAATAAATGAAATAAATAAATGACGGTTCGATTGGAAGAAGCGCACCGGTTGGGTACGGCGCTTGATTTACACGGCTCTATTTCTTGGAGTTCCGGTATCCAAAATCTTCGGCAATAATGTTCCACGTAGCCTTTTTGGGGAAAGGGGGGGGTGGTGCTGTGCTTCACCTCCCCCTTCACTCGCAAAAGTGTAACAGCGAAGTAACCCCCCCCCCCCTTTCTAAATTTGCCAGACTATGTGCCACTAAGTACGTGCATTCTAAAATAATAAGTTTAAGAACACGGAGTCAGCCGGTCACAACGAAAGATAGAGAGATCTCGGCGAATTACAAAGTTCCGGATACGATTAGACAAAAAGAAACGCAAAATGCGCGCAGGACTTATGAGAATTGAAACGTCAAGTTCGCTGTCCTTCCGCACATCGTTACTTTTTTGTGTGTCTGATTATATTGAGAGCATTGTCCTTCGATTAACGTAGAACTTAGGGCTAGTTGGTATTCAGACATAATTAAAAAACAAAACAGCGCAAACACGAGGACAACTTAAAGGTAACCGACAGGGCACAGGGCTCACTAGAGTAAGCGCTATGTCCTGCCGGTTACCTTTTACTTTGTCCTGGTCTTTGTGCTGTTTTGTTTTTACTTATGTTGGCGCATTCCGCATAAAAAAGAAAAGCGATAGAACAAAGAATGAGAAGAAATACCTTCGTTGAAGGTCCGGAGGAAATGCAGGACCAATATAGAAAGCACAGGGCGACAAGGATAAACACACTGCACCCAACGAAGAGGCCCGGCGTCTCGATTCCTCCATGGCCAATGAATGGTATCCGAGATATTGACAGTAAACCTCCCTCCATGGTGTCCGATCGCGAAGTGACTTTTTTACCACGGCATAGCTGCTTTCCGCTTGCTACGTCTTCTGAAAACGACCGCGAAATCACTTCCTTGTTCTCGTAAACAGCCAACATCGAGCAATAAAATACCAATCGCCTCACGTCCGTCGATGCGTTCGCATGTCGGTGACCGATTTAGTAGAGTAGCGCGTGTGTGAATTTACGGGCCTCGTGCGTGGGCATCGTATATTAGGGATCGTTCCGATAACTACGATAACGATACCCGATACTCTGCCTCCGCCTTTGCGCTTACATATATAGTAGAGAGTTTTAGTAGATCGTTCCGATGACTCCGATAACGATACCCGATACTCTGCCTCCGCCTTTGCGCTTACTTATATAGTAGAGAGTTTTAGTAGATCGTTCCGATGACTCCGATAACGATACCCGATACTCTGCCTCCGCCTTTGCGCTTACATATATAGTAGAGAGTTTTAGTAGATCGTTCCGATGACTCCGATAACGATACCCGATACTCTGCCTCCGCCTTTGCGCTTACATATATAGTAGAGAGTTTTAGTAGATCGTTCCGATGACTCCGATAACGATACCCGATACTCTGCCTCCGCCTTTGCGCTTACTTATATAGTAGAGAGTTTTAGTAGATCGTTCCGATGACTCCGATAACGATACCCGATACTCTGCCTCCGCCTTTGCGCTTACATATATAGTAGAGAGTTTTAGTAGATCGTTCCGATGAC
>JAZHYW010024520.1:0-11017 GCA_037355805.1 Ixodes ricinus | reverse complement strand
CAGTCTTGTACACGTTACTAAAAAAAAGTAATCGATTACAATTACTATTACTCTTGGCTAAAAAGTATTCGATTAGATTACTTGATTACTCGACAGCAAAAGTAATTGGACATTACTTTAAGAAGTAACCGTTACTTTTCCGATTACTTTATTGTGTGAAGACTTACATCTTTAGCGCTCATAACAATGAACTACTTCCAACCTATATTTCACATTTTCACAAGTATTGAAGAAGAAAAACGGGTTCCCTCTACAGCATCAGCCATCTCTGTGCGCTGCATCATGGGATCATCGGTTTTTCTAGCTGCAAAATTTCTAGCAGTGTCGCAATCGCTATTTCACCCGAAACATCTCCACTGGTCCCTGATGAATAGAAACTTAGAGTGCTTCTTGGAATCTCTGGTTCCAAATAAAAGGTATTTTGTTTTCTTGCTCTATATATTTTCTTGTACTGGCAACCAAGAGGCCCTTACTCTCTTTCGCACACACACGCGCTTCTCCAGATATTATTCACATGTGGATGAACTCGCATGTTATACAAAAGAGCAGCAGCTCCAGGATTTGAAACGGATCATGTGTAGTATCCATTAGCGGAAGAGATCGCCCCGACCACTTCTCAACTCGAAACCTTGCTTGTCACAAAGACCACGTAGGGGAAATACGGGATCTTGACGTGTATTTGAACTGGCTTTGTTATATTTTGCATCCGCTTTAGACATTCTTCGGTTCTGGTTCTCCTACGGGCTGCGAGTAGGTACCGTAAGCAGGATTGTTTTTGTTTATTTCTGTGTGTGTGTGCGTGAGGGGGCTAGTTTGAACGAAGGACTTACAAAGTTACATTCTGCTCCCTCAAACTTCGCCCTGAATGGCCTTTGTGACGCACTGGGGCTTTCCTGGGGCTTCCCACTCCCAGTCCCAGCTCGAAAAAAAAAAAAAAAACGGACATTCCACAGAAACTGTACATACAAAGGGTTGACCTCGTTTCCTACAGCTCCGCAAAAATCTCTTTTTTTCCGTTCGAAAAAGAAGCAAATTTTATTTTGTCATTTCAGAAAAAAAGGTGTGTGCGGGGGGGGGGGGGGTCCCGTGGAAAAATAGTAACGGTTAGAAGTAATTTTTATTACTTCAAAAAGTAATCAGATTACTCTTGTGATTACTGCCTAATAAAAGTAATCAACTGATTACAAAATTACTCCAAAAGTAATCGATTACAAGTAATTTGATTACTTGTAATGCGTACGGTACAAGTCTGCTTGGAAGGTGCTGCCTTGAAGACGTTGCTACATCTGCTGTGACCTGCAGCACAATCTTCACGGGTGCCTCGCCCGAGACCGCCGCCAGAACTTTGATCCGTTGCTGTGTACGAAGAACTGTAACACTGCAGATATCCGGACCATTACTAGCGTGGGTCACTGTCTTCGAGATTATCTTGTGAATACCTTCTACAGGAAGGTTGGAGTCACTCTCGCGTTGCGTTCGCCTCCGCTTCTCGCACCTCCAATAGTGTCTAGAACCTACTTCCTTGTCAAGCACGTAAACATAACCGTCTTTGCAGCTAAGTTGTGCTTTTCCCTTCTGGGAGCAAACTAAAACCGCGTCTTCGTCCATTTTTCTCCCGAATCAATCAAATGTTTACTGCCTACTGCCGCACATTGCTGCTGTTATTATACTCTGAACACTGGAAAGCGCTGTTTTTTTTTGTTTTTTTTTCTTTTCTGATTAATAAGAGCTGTCTTGTCAGACTGATATGCCTAGCTTTACGACAGATAGAAAAATACGAAATTTTACATCAGTTTAATCTACTGATACTGGCGCCTTTGCAGAAAGAGTTAAACAGGCTCGTGTCAGTGGAAAGTGATCTGGCGGAAATCGAACAAGTTGTCAACGCGTCATTTCTTTTTCACGTGGTTTTCGGCGCTATGTTTTTCGGCATTTTGATTATTCGGCATTTTGATTTTTCGGCATTTCAATTTTTCGGCATTTCAATTTTTCGGCGTATTATAACGTTCGGCCTTTTCATAATTCGGCCTCTTGATTTTCGGCGCTTTGATAGGGACCCGCTCTGATTAGGCTTATAGTCCAATGATGCATATATAAAACAATATGGAATTACACCAGTGTTGGGAATTAAGTACAGATGACAAAAACAAAACAGCGCAAAGACGAGGACGAAGTAGAAGAAATAACAGGACACAGCGCTGACTTTAAGTACTTTAAGCACGTTGTACTTAAAGTACTACTCCGAATAGATTTAGAAAACGTGTGCTTTACTCGAACTATAGTCTCTTTTTCAAAAGTTTAGAGCCCACCGCGCGCACGGCCGGAGCGGGCTCGCTCTTATCGTCGGCGCTTGCTGGCTGCGAGATTTTTGAGAGCGAGGGCGCAATCTAGAACTCCATCTCTCCCGGAGGTTCGAACTCCGGTCACAAATGCTTGGGGGACATGAGAAAGTCGTTTTTTTCCTCAATATTTTGGGGGATTTACGGTATGAAGATAGTTTCTGACATACTAAAGGAACATTGGACAATCATTGGCGCTAAATTGTGTGCCCCGTAAAAACGCTATTTTTTTTTTTTTTTTTTTTAAGAATTGCTTGAGCGGCATTATGCAGCAGACGACGCGGCGCAGTGGAGGACGATCGCTCGGAAGTAGCTACGTGCATCGACGGTCTCTCACGCTGTTCGAAAAACGCGCGAAAAAACAACAACAAAGAAAGTCACACCGTTCACTCGATTCTCTCCGGCCATCCCAAAAAATCCACCTCCGCTGGGTAAAAAAAAAAAAAAAATGTTTTGAACGTTATTTTTTAGAAATTTTCTTCTGAAATATTGCCACACCCATCCAATATTATGAAAACCTTGCTAAAGTGTTTAGTGCTTTACCAACTTCACGACAGACTAGTTGCGAAAAGTGTAAACTCGGCGTTTATTTTTTAATCAGCCGTGTTGCGTCGATCTTCATGTGTTCTCCTATAGAGGGCGGGTGCCTCCTGGAACCCTGACTTATTTTATTAGATAAAATGCAAGCTATAAACGATTATTGAAACATATTGTATGTTTAACGGCACACAGTACTATTACTTTACAAGATTATTGTTATCATTCATAATTTAGAACAAAAAATGCTAGACAAATACGCGGATATTACGACTTCTCGAGACCGACACGAGTGGTTTGCTAAGCCGTAATATGGTGTGGTTATCGCTGCAAATTGTGGACTTAGTTTATCATGACAGTGACCCGAAACTGGAGCAGGAGGAAAATACTTTTACAGTGGAGTAAAAATAAAGAGGATCAAATACGTCTCTCAGGTAAACGATTTCATTGAACCATGTTCTTTACAGAATGATCCACTGCGCCACAGAATGAATAAATGGTAAGAATAAACTTACGACTGCTCGCCTGCGCACTGTATGTAATGTTCGTAGACTTGATGTCTACTAACAATAGTATCCAGATACGTACACGGGTCTCGACCTGTCTAGTAGGATAAAACGTAATTCCACAGAACTTGAGGTCGTTCATGACTGTTGCTTACAGCAGCTATATTATTTTTCAAAATTTTACTTTGAGTTTTAGTAGACTAATTTATGAGAAGAGTATATAAGTAAAACGGCTCTCTTGCACCACGATAAACTTCGCAGGAATACATCTGCTTCATCACACTCGCGCCACAGCTAAAAGAGCAGTCTCAAGGCTGCAACTCCACTCGTCACCTGTGTTGTACTTGTTGGGCTACTTGTTGGGCTACTTGTTGCACCTTACAGGCTTCAATACAGTTAGTATTCACAACAGTGTTTATGTGTAGGAGGAGCAAGCAAAACTGTCCATAATTTGCCCTTAAATGCTTGGTGTGCATTATCTTTTGTTTCCAAAGTAACATTTGTTATCTAAAGTAAAACTAAACAACAATGCTGACAATAAAAATATATCATGTAAACATAGTAATTAAAGTCTCACAGCTTCAAATATTCACGTGGGAAGTTGGAGAAGTAAGTGGGGTATTTCTCACCTTTAAAAAACCTCTTACTTATGCATAACGTGCATTCCATAAGGCAACAAGCATCTAGGCACAACCAAACCACGTACAGGCACAACCAAACAACAATTCTGCAACCGAGTCTTGCACAGTAGTGGCATCCATTCGCTTCCTCTTCGAATTCGGGTATTCTCCCGTGGCGTGCGCAGTTGACAAGTTTATCGGGCACACCGAGAACTTCGACGGAACTCCTAAGGTAGGGAAGCGCGGGTGGTAGCGACGTCAACGTGGAAATTCTGCCAGAGCACTTCAACGTCCGTGAAGCGGACGTTGAAGTGCTCCTGATGCAGCTTTCGGACATTGAAGCACTTCAACGTCCGAAGCTGGCTTAGCACACGGGACAGACGTGACACAGAATTTTGAACAAAGGTACGAACACATTTATTGTCTTGATCGGTGGTCATCGTGACGAAAGACACGCACACACACGTGCCACCCGCAACGCCGCTGACATTCTCATTGCCGTTCCCGCCGTTGCTCTTCGTAGGCGCGTTGCTCTTCGGGAGTCCTGACTCCTGACTATAGGGAGTATTCACTGGCGGCCATATCTGTGTGCTTGGTTGCTGAGCGCGTGCTGACGGTGAGCTTCCACAGTTCTTTTGCAACGTGCATTCCACACCACCAAGACTGCCGGTCTTAGCAGGCTATTAATGTAAGCTCGTTCTGAGCATGCACCCTAAACATCGCCCTCAAATATGGCGTCCAGTGAATGCTCCCTATACGTGGCCTCCCCATTACGACGAGAGAAGGAAACTAGACCTGTTACTAAATTACCCAAGCATCAAGGAGAATGCAAGGAATGGTGTTCCACGCGCCGCACGTGCCGGCGTCTGCAGCAATAGCTGTTCTAAAGCAAATGCCTAAAACAAATGGCATCTTGCACGCGCGTTCGTCAACGCTTTATTTTGGTTATCTACTTTCAGGTGATGTCACAAGGGTGGTGCGGGGGGCGCGGACCACCCCGGGTGCAGCGCTCCCAAGGGTGTCGCGGCGGGCAACAAGCCGGGGGGGGGGGGGGGTGCGGCGGGCGACGAGCGGGGGGGGGGGAAGGGGGGAGGCGGGCAACGGGCCGGGGAGAAAGGGGGTGGGGGGGGGGGCCGGCGCGGGCCACCGCCCCGGTGCCGCTGACCCTAGTAACGCCACTGTCTACTTTGAATCTTTTATACGGAACCCTATCCACAAACAGCATCGCTGTAAAAACTCGCGCCCTTTTTTCTTGGTTGTTGAACGCCTTCGCTTGCGCACTCGGAGTCGGTACCCGAGTGCTGCCCAGGCGACGAAAAGCCGCGCCGCGTGAATGACCGCATCTTTCCGTGTCTCCCTGGGAAGAAAGGGGCGGTTCGTTACGTTGAAGTAGCCGTCAGCTCTGATGTAGTTTGACGTCATCTCTCCGAGCACTCTCGCCTTGATAACAGTGGCGCAAAAAAGCGAGAGCGAAGTTCCTCCTCACTCTCAAAAATCTCGCAGCCAGCGAGCGTCGACGGTAAGAGCTCCGCTGCACGGGGGCGAGCCCGCTCTGGCCTCGCGCGCCGTGGGCTCTTAACTTCTGAAAAAGACTGCACATTCTCTGAGCATGTACTTGTACTTTACTTAAAATATTTTGTCTGGTACTTTCCGAAGAAAATACAACAAGCTTGTATCACAAAATGATACTTTGTCAACAAATAAATGCCTTATAAGTTGATCGTGTTATATATTTCGCCAGCGAGAATAGAATAACTACTTTGTGGCCACTTGACTTTATCCGATATTCGCCTCGCCATTTGATCGAAAACAATTCGATTCACGCCCGACTACACCAGTGACAATACACTCACCAAATTTTAGAAAAAAAAAAGAAAACTGTATATAGGGGACTGAAAAGGTATCATGAAAGATTGTGTTAAAGAGTACCACTACTTTACTTTGAAAGTACATTGTATTTATACTACTTTACTTGAAGTACATCGCGCCCGGTGTACTTACCTTTACTTGAAGTACATAACCTCTAATTTACTTTGTCCTTTACTTCGGATACTTTTTAGAAGTTCTATGCTCAACACTGCATGTTATGCTAATCATGTAACACCATCACTGATTCATGCATCTACCAAAGTTGTTCCGTCATAGTACAACAAAGTTCAAAAGAACCAAGACTTTATTTTCCATGCCTAATCAAGTCTCGACGTTCAACTTCTAAAATGAAGTTATGCGGAGAGAAAGTCGTCTGCTTATTTTGAAGAGGGTGTCGGTGACGTCAGCAACGACGCCGAGTTCTGATTGGTTTTCATTGGGAGGATAGTGGGTAGACCTCAATGCTAGCTGCCTCGGGGTCTACCCACTATCTTCTTCCAATCAGAGCCAATCAGAGCTCGGTGTTCTGACGTCACCACAACCCCTGCAAAGAAGCAGACGAACTCGCGCGTCCGCACACTCCGTTTCACTTTATGTCACCCGCAGACGACGCAACGATTTGATGGAACCAATCAGGCAGCACGGCGCTCGTTGTTTTCGTCGGTTTGCTACTCGCCGGCTGAACCAATCACGCGCAGTAGAAGAAAGAGCGGAATCGCGACGGATTCGCTGCACTGTACGGGATTGGTTTATCTGCAGCGGGAGAAAACGCACGAACGCGATGAGTTACCGGATCGTACACATTTGGCGCTGCTTGAGTGGCTTGATCAGATCGGTCGGACTAAAAGCGAAACGGAGCATAGTTCTTTGGTCGCTACTTTCTGATACAATGCAATCCACTTATAACCACAATGAGAAAACCCGAAAATTTGATCGTTATAACCGATTGTCGTTGTATCTGAACTAGAAACCTGATTCATTTCTAGTACAGAAACTCTATAGAAACTGATCGTTATAAGCAGTACATCGTTATACGTGGTATCGTTATGCAGTGGATTGCATTGTATACCTGTATGTACAGCAACCTTATCGTAGAAATATGACAATGTTGGTCGCCGGGGAGCTTCTTGCTGGCAATTGTGAGACTAGAGAGAGACGGGCTAGTTGGTACATCGTTCCTTTTGACAAAAGCGTCACAAGGACGGGAAGTATAGAGACACAACACAAGCGCTTGTGTTGTGTCTCTCTGCCTTCAGTCCTTGTCTTGCGGCGCTTTTGTCAAAAGGAACGATTGTGAGATTTCTGCAACGCTGTCGAAGTGCCCTTTTTCCTTCCACTCGTTGACAACGCGATCAGCGGGGTCAGTTCACGCTCATGATGTAGTCACATTGAAAGGGCAGCGTAACCTCTCGCACAGGTATACATCACACCGAGGCGGGCCACGCAGGACCGTTGATTTGACTTCATAGTTCATCAACATGCGAGTGCTCTGTTCATGAGCCCCCCGAGCTCGGCCTGCTGAGACACACGCTCACACAAAGACACACGCACAGATGATGGGGTGAGAGGCACTGCAGGATACGAAGGTGTCTTGCGAAGAAAATACCCTAAACGGCGTCTTCATTGCGTCCGCTGTCGATGAGACAGCCTCGCCATCTTTGCGTTCCGTATCAGCTTTGGTAGAAGCGTGGTGCTCAAGAGGTGGCAAAGTAGCAGTGCTGTATAGGAAGCAAAAAGACAGCAAAAGGAAGAAAGAAAGGCAAACATGAAAGATAAGCAAAGGTAATGAGTCTGTCGCACCCGGCACACATCCCAAAGCAGTCGAAAGACAACTCCCGTCGTCGTATAGGTCCACAGAGGCTCCAGACAACAAAGGGGCGCCTTATCTTTAATTCGAGGACGCTCTGATATAAAGCGTTCGCTACGTTGTTATGTTTCTCGCTCCTAGGCTATAAATAATAGACCATTTTCAGAAGTCTGCGCCATCGCGTGTCCGTCATTGTTTGATCACAGCTGTAAGCATGTATCGGAGAGGAGGGCTTCATCAGCGTTCGACGTCAGCTCGGCTCAGCTCGTATTGGAAACGAGTGCTGACGTCAGTGTTCGGCAAGGACTCGGATCCAGTCACACGCTTCGTTTCTAAACAATAGCGACCGCCAATGTTGCTGGATAGATTTTTGAGAAAAGGGCTCAATTGGTACGCAGGGGCAGTGGCTTTCGTCCTCTGTCACGTTAGGCCCCGCGCCGATTAAAAGTGCTCCGTTTTAGTCCGACCGCCACCAACGCCGATGGAGCCAATAGGGAGTTTTCGTAGATTGTTTTTGTCGTCCCTCAGCGCTCTCCCGCAACCCGCTACGATACCCGGAACTCTTCAGCAAAGGCCATCGTGGCGCAGGCGCAGTAGCGGCTTCTTCGTTGCGGAGGGCCTAGCGGAGGGGGAAACGCGGTCTACGAAAACTCCCCAATCACGAACGCCCTTCTGCGGAATATCGGACGCTGCGAATGCGTCCACGGCCCACTGACTCAGCATTTTTTCGGCCGACTAATATATTGGTGTACACCTTCGCTATACGAATATATATCATATACATATTTTTTTTTCATATTTAAGTTTTGTTTTTTGTTTGTTCTGTAGTGTTGACACATATTACAGTGTCAAAGGAGAGTTAATTACTTGGCGCACTTAAGTTCGTCATCTGCATAGAGTTTCAGGGCCGGCTTGCTAGAACAGTGTCTCAGCTTAAAACTGGGTGAAAGAAAGCACTGCAAGGGCTGGGGCGCGCGAGCGTCTTGAGACGCGGTTTGAGTCCCGCTCAGCTCGTGCGCAGGCTTTGGCAGTGCTTTCTTTCACCCAGTCTCAGCTGAGACGCTGTTTCAGCTATCCGGCCCTGGGTTCATACCAATGCTCGAGATCCGTGCCATCCTTCTAAGCAATGTATGCGCTCTTCAACGAATTTTATCTTTTAAGTATAGGACTTTGGTATAACTTTAATATTTGGTTATTTTTCAGTCCCTCTTCTAACATTTTACACTAGAAACAACTGATAAAAACAAGTAATGGCTAGCTCGTTTCGAGCCTTCGTGACCGTATCTCTGGCCATGACGCCGATGAACCGCGTTCTTCCGCTAAACCGAAACCAAACACTGTTAAACATGTTCGGCATGGTTGAGCCCCGATTGAGCGTCCTCCACCCGAAGCAAAATGGAATCGCCTGAAGCGCGCGTAGCGCCCTCCCGCCGCCGTCACGACCACGCGCTTTCAATCTGTTCTTTTTTTTTTCTTTTTTTTTTTGCGGGATATTGCATTTGCAGTAAGTTTGTGAATTTGTGTCATGTATATGACTATGCACTTAATCGTTCGCTACACGAAGCTTAAACATGAACTCACCGGAGGTGATGAGACGACAACTTTTTGATGCTTCGTCACTGCAGCAAACGAACACAGGAGTTAACGCAGGCCAAAAGCATCATGTCGTCTAAAACCTGAGACTGTGGTGAAGAAATTAAGAAATTTTGTCGAAGGAACAGACACAGAAGGGAACGTCTCAACGTTCCTTTCTGTCGTCTGTTCCTTCGACTAGAAGTTCTTCATTTTTCTTCACCCCATGTCTCAGGTGTTAAACGACATGATTAGCTACCACCAGCTCGCCTGCGGCACTCGAAGTTTTTTTTATTCCAAAAAGTATCTCGTATATTAAGCGTTGCTATGGGACCTTCACAAAAATAGCCTTCTGCGCGCTGCCATCTTTGTCTGCTGGGCTGTGGAAGGCCTTCTGAGCATGCGCTGTTGCTCTGCTGTGAGGTATATCGGACGTTGCGCATGCGTCAACAGCTCAGTGACTCAGCATTTTTCGCTCCGGTGATAAGCGATGCAAAGGTTCATGCGGAGGGCAAGTTCGGGTCTGCTTCTCGCGCAGGGGTAGCGGTGACGTCAGAACGCCGAGCCCTGATTGGCTGATCGCGGTCCCCTATCTGAGCGTCGTCTGCTCCTTTGCAACGTCGTCTGCTCGCAACGTCGTCTGCGTCTGTCTCACCTTTCCTGCGACTTTTGCAAGTGGAGAGGCCAGATTCACGGTAAACCATCTTACGCCAAAAATAGTGCGTAAGACAGACAGAGCTTAAAAACAAATTCGTATTAACGAACCGAAATTTTCGCAAGTTTTGCGCAGGTTACGACAAAACTCCTACGACAGCTCCGAAGCTACGCACTTGTTACGATCAAATCAGCATGGCCGACAGCGTCGCGGTCGCGACGACCAACGGACGTTTATTTTCTACGTGCGCTTCTCTCGCGTCCCGACTTCAAGCAGCAAGAAAAAGTAAAAAGTACTTGAACCAGACCACGACGAACAAGAACGCTGGATCCACAAGCACCCGGGAAAAGCTCCAACGGCCACGATTCCACCGACACCGACCAAGCGAACTCGGCAGATAGGCCTGGCAGCCACTCCGACTCGGTGACCGTCTGCCCGCTGACCGGCTGGCGTGCTGAATGGAATATGCCCGCGCGACCCTTGTGAACCCTTCCCGTATTATACTGTGATCACTGACCTCAATTTTAGATTAAGAGGTCGTCTCTCTCCTCTTGTCATCTCCTTGTTTTCCGAGGCAACGGTGACTCTCGCCGGTGAAAAAGCGGTGAATATCCGACAGAGCGCAGGAAAGGTAAAGGAGCCATCGCTTTGACTAGCAGACGTAAAGCAGACGACGTTAACTGCGCCAACCCGCCGACGCCGTTAAAGAATGAGGAGTCTTGCCGCACACGAAAGGGGGAAAAGTATTTGGGAGGGAACTTGCGGACACTAACACGCTCACTCTCGGTTCTTAGCAAACAAACCTCGGCGTCTCAGGACACCTCGCCAGTGAGGTGCTTTGACTTCCCTCCTTGATGCGCGTCATGCTAGTTGTTCGACAAAAACAACGAACCGCTCGAGTTATTTCGTCTGCCTTCTCTGAAAGGCGAAGTCGAGCTCGCTCGTAAAGACCTGCACTTCCGAAAGTCGCAGGAAAGGTAAGACAGACGCAGACGACGTTGCGAGCAGACGTTGTTGCAAAGGGCAGACGACGCTCAGATAGGGGACCGCGATCGGCCAATCAGGGCTCGGCGTTCTGACGTCACCGCTACTTCCTTTCTCATGCGCAGAAG
>JAZHYW010024519.1:0-44832 GCA_037355805.1 Ixodes ricinus | reverse complement strand
TTGTGTGATTAGCTACGAATCAACCACGCGACATGTACATGTAGAACTCGTGTAGGTTTCTAATCTTTCGGTTAACGTCCGTATACGGACCGCGACATGTTTACTACTACCTTCACGTACTGCGAAAAAGCAGCGCACGAAAAACCGGGGCGCTGCTTTTACACCCGCGCCACGGGAGGAGCGCGCAGATCGGCTCCCTCTACAGGGTTCGAGCCAGGAACACCTACAATAGAAATGTTACTAATTTCATTTCATCGCCTTCTTGCGCAATAACTCGCATGTTCCGTCGTAGGGCAGTGGTTTCGGCCTTTTGACAACCGGCACGTGATTTTGGAAAGGGGTCTATTCGACGAAGCAACCCTTCGACGAGTCGGGAATAGCGGACTAACGCAAAATTAGAGGAATTGGTCATCGCGCGACTTAGAAGACCAAAGAAAAACACGTAGAAAGCATTAAAGAGTTGCAGGTTTATTTAAATACAGAAGGACGAGCCGCGGTCGATGTCACAGGGCATTTTCAGAGTTCCGTGGCGTTGACGAGGGAGCTTTCGTCGTGGTCGCGTTGCTGACTTCACCGAGCGGCGGTACTTGGGTAGCCCTCTTCCATACGGGATAGCTTTAGAGTGGAAATCAGAAGCCATGATGAGGACGGTACATCTACGCGCGTCGATGACCCGACGCCGACAGAAAATCTCGGAAAGAAACCAGCGGTCCATATGTATGCCTGACATGCATGAGGGTAAAAGCTAAAGGGTAAAAGTCAAAAAAAAAAAAAAGACGCATGAAAGACTGGTAACGCGGTCTCTGAAGTTTCACCGGCTCGACAGCAACTTCACGTGAACCGTGTACGACTGCCCGATTAAGAAGTACAGGAGGAACACTATGCAAACTGAATGGACCAGACTTCATGTTTTTACTAAGCTCGTTTTGCTCCGGGCGCAGTAAACAATAGCGTCCCGCAGATCGAGTTATATGCCCAGCAAGACATGGAAGTTCCAGAGGGACATGAGAAACAGCACCAGGATGGACAGATGATGATGATGATAAGAAGAAGAAGAAAAAACAAGTCGCATGACTCCGTGACGCAGTCTACAGGGTTACGATAAGGGGGACATTTACTCGGGGTAGTCGATCAGGCAGGTTCCCAGCAGTTCATCGCAGCAAACAGCGTTTACGCACTGTCGAGAGCAGCAGTCCAGGGGTCCGAGGCACTGCAGATAAAGAAGTGCAGAGTTACGACACCGGAAAGTGCATGTCGCGGCTTTCACTGCTCATAACCACAGAAAGCAAACAGCTATAGAGTTTCACCGTACGTCCGGGCGCAGCCGACGCTACGAGCTGATGAGAATGGGATCAATCAAACAGCTTCAAAAATCCACGTTTCGGTGCTTGTTCTTCTAGCTTTGAACCAACCAAGTACAGGAAAGACCCAGTGACTTACGCCGCGGCCCGTTTGTCACGTGCTCCGACTTGCACGTGACTCATCGCCGATGTGTTTCCACAGTGGTGCACGTGACTTATCGCCGACGTGCTGTTCCACTCGACGTGCACAGCATCAGCACCGCATCGGAGTCTTTTTCAGCGCGGATCAGGCGGCGCGCTGTATATGCGTGAACACTAAACAGGCCACCAGAAAGAAAAAGAACCGTGCAGCTAACTTTATACGCAATGCATGGACCGCATTGTGTAGGACTCGAAAATCCTCGATTTTGCTGTTTGTATGTACAATGCGCCGTCAGACGTTTAAATTAAAGCGAAGCGAGCTAAAGCAAAGTGCCACAGTTACTGCAGAAGTCAGGGGAAAAGTAGGGTTAACCTAACCCCGAATTACAACGCCACATGAAGCGCGGAAAAGGGGGAACACTTACCACCTCGCCATTGGGAGAGCAGAACTGCCTGGGGTAGGCATCGGCGAAGGCGTACAGGAGTGCGGCCACAGTAAACAGCAGGGCCAGGAATCGAGCGTACTTCATCATGTTCAGAGGGGGCCTGAATAATGCCAGGTCATTCCTGAATGAGTGACTTCAATGAAAGTGAAAAAGGAACCTCCTAGGGAAATAAAAAAATTCGGGTATTGCGTGGCTCGGCGAGTCTTCTCTCGATCAAACGTTAATGAACCACCGTTCTTAAAACTTCCAGGAGGCCACAGAAGCATAATAGACGCTTCCTACCGGTGTCTATTACTTTTGCGACTTGTATAAATTACCGTATAAATTATCACCGGACGCGTGAGGTTTTCAACGGCTGCACGCTTCAAGCCTTAGTGACTGCATAGCCAGAAAACAGGTCAGTGTTAAATCAGAAACTGAAAGTGCTTGACGCCAACTGAGCAAACGGTTTGGACGGAAGGCGATTTTGATCAAATGAACACACCAGTGCAACCGAAAATGTGAAATGCGAAGCATTCGTCTGTAAAAGAAATAAACAGAAACAAGGATGAAAAAAAAACGCTATTACTGTTTACTGTGGTTTAATTATACTAATTTTAAAAATGGTACGTTAATGTAAACGAGAAGCATGCCTGACCAGCAGAACCTTAAAAACACGAGTCGCAACGTCGAAGTATCGTCAAACTTAGCGGCACTTACCTCGAATATTTCCCGGTGAAAATACGAAGACAACTTCCGTGGGTCGAACTAAGAAACTGAGTGGATGTCGGTGGTGGTGGGGGCCCTTTTATGGGGACGCCGAAGCGACCGCGGTGACCAATCGGCAATCAACCGCACAAATTCCGGGCCTTGTCAGTCATTCCGAAGCCCGATGCTGTCGTAATACTTACACGAAAAGCCCATGGGGCCCTTCCCTCCAAAAGGGGCGACGCTTTTTTTTTCTCTTTTTTTTGCAAAAAAAGAGAGTTTTTTTTTCGTTTTTTTTTTTGCAGACGGGTGAATGACCAGAAGTTTTGCAGATAAACCCTCTGTCCTGCACGACTCACCCGCCATAGAGCAACGATACAAAGGGAGGTGACTCAAGAACAGAGATGTCATCGGTGAATCCCGAAATCCTGTAATGACACATCTTCCTCCATTATGCTCATCTGCTGTTTTTCGCGTATAGTCACGTCGTTTATAGAAGCAATCCGTTATTGCAACGCGCCACTTGGCCCCCAAACTTAAAACTCGATGCTAAAAAAAAAAAAAAAGAGCAACATATTTTAAAGGCAATGCTCTGACTTGCATGACAAAAAGCAACAGATTTCAGAGGCAATGTCTGACTTGCACATGAGGGCCAAACATTCTATACTATAGCACTGTGACAATGCTAAAATGTTTGGACCTTATGAAGCTCATAGCGGTGGTGACAAAATGCAGATGTTCAAACCTGAATCAGAAATTGCGGTCCTGGACAAAATAAACTAGAACGTGCCATCCTCAAGATTCTAATCCGAGTGATCAAATATGTCCATATGTTCCAGTTATTTTTATTTTTTTTTGTTTGCTCACAACTGTATAATCAACTTTAAATTATGGGCCTTTTTTCCAAGCGTAGTTAATTTAAATAATGCAAATATATCTTTTTTCTCTTTCTGGGGGCTGGCACAGATGGACAAAATATTGTTTACACAATATTGTTTACACACTTACGGCATGACGGTGTGCTTAAAAAAATATAATTTCACGAAAACCGATTTACATTTTAAGGTTTATTTTAAAATGAAATAAAACTTACAGCATAGTAAAATAAACTTAAAATAGGCAGATATATTCAGGAAAAAAAAATGTTTCATGCAAGAGACAAATGCTAAAAACAGAAAATATTGTAAAAAAAAAAGTAAAATGCCATAAACGGGCTCTGATTGGGTGGCATTCAAAACGCCGAAAATTAAAATGCCGAATTATCGAAATGCCGGAATTTAAAACACCGAATACTCAAAAAGCCGAAAATTCAAAAAGCCGGAAAGTCAAAACATCTGAAACATCAAAATGCCGAAACGTCACCTAGTTATCGTGGAAGATAAAGTTTCTTGGAAAATAAAGCTTGGCCATGTGATCAAAGTTAGGGAGAGCTCTTTTCTATACTTCGTTCACCTTATGTTGTACCGCAGCGAAGGCTAGAAGCGCGTAGCTGCCATAGCGTTGGCAGCTGCTCTTAAGTCACGAGAGCTTGTGCCGCCGAGATGTGCCCCAGAGCAAAAGGAGCTCGCGCTTGTAGCATTTCTCTGCGGTACATCATAAGGTGAAACAGAGTATAATAGTCATAAAGGTTGCCTCCGAGTAAAGCTTCCCTTTGCATGGTTCAAGCCTTCATAAAAGGAAATATCTATTTCTGTATATCTCGTCGCATAGCAGACCGATTCTTTGTTTCTTGCATTTCAGACAGATAAGTTTTGTGCAATTCCCCGAAGAAAGCTTAGAACGTCGACATTGTCCCGGTTGCCCAGAGCAGCTGCCAAACGATTTTCGCGCAACTTTTGCTTCTTGCTTTGTGAGCGGCGGGGCTGGTCCCTGTTGGCTCCCTCAATGTCGTCTTCGACTCTAGCTTGCTCCTTTTCATGGTGGTGATGATCCAAAAGACGCTCACATGGTGTCCGCCAACCAATATCTCCCATCGTCGGTGCCATGCCTCAACGGCGTTGTTGTTTTGGAAATCCGTTCCGAGCGAGGGCAAGCACATTCCAGAGGGATGGCGGGAATACCGGTGGACTTCATATGATCACGGCGGTGTTATCTCCGGCAACACAGCGGCGTGATTTTCCAAGCAGGTAGTTGTCCTCCCACCATCGCGACAGGTCAGAAGTTTCTTGCCGGAAGAGTGGTTTCAAGGACGCGCAGGCATATCGTACTTCTTCGGTGGTCAAGAACGAGGGGGCTGCAAGCTGCCTCACCTTGATGGTGAAGCTACCTACATCATTTATTGTAGAGCACTGCCAGTCCTAGGTGCTGCACTCTCCTTCATACTGATTGGCACAAGTGGAACGGACAACCATGAACATCCGACGACGGGAGCAATGACAGAATAGCGTTGATTGCCGCCGTTCGAAGTCTGTACTCACAGTTTTTGGATTTAGTGCAAGTCCCATATCTCCGGCGAAGTTCAGCACTTCTTCGAAGAGTGCCTCGTACGCAGTCTGGGTTCGTCGAGTCATTAGGCGGTAAACACATGGCCATAAAGATAACCGTCCATTGTATATAACTGTTCGAAGAGCGGCGATACAGTCCTAAATGTTCCGTCCATGAGCCACATTGGAGCGTCGTTGAATTACCTCAAGTTTTCGTCCGTGAAAAAAATTACGGGTCGAGCTATATCTGCGCTGGTGCAGTCGCACCGCAGAAACTCCCGGCCATCTAAAGTTGTTCTGAACTCGCCCTCGATGATGAGCTCCTGCACGGCAAACGGCTCGTGTGGGCAGTCCGCTTTCCCCTTCCTGCTCGCAATCTGGCGCAAGGCTTCATTGCTTGGAAGGTGCTGCCTTGAAGACGTTGCTACATCTGCTGTGACCTGCAGCACAATCTTCACGGGTGCCTCGCCCGAGACCGCCGCCAGAACTTTGATCCGTTGCTGTGATACGAAGAACTGTAACACTGCAGATATCCGGAGCATTACTTGCGTGGGTCACTGTCTTCGAGATTATCTTGTGAATACCTTCTACAGGAAGGTTGGAGTCACTCTCGCGTTGCGTTCGCCTCGCTTCTCGCACCTCCAATAGTGTCTAGAACCTACTTCCTTGTCAAGCACGTAAACATAACCGTCTTTGCAGCTAAGTTGTGCTTTTCCTTTCTGGGAGCAAACTAAAACCGCGTCTTCGTCCATTTTCCTCCGAATCAATCAAATGTTTACTGCCTACTGCCGCACATTGCTGCTGTTATTATACTCTGAACACTGGAAAGCGCTGTTTTTTTTTGTTTTCTTTCTTTTCTGACTAATAAGAGCTGTCTTGTCAGACTGATATGCCTAGCTTTACGACAGATAGAAAAATACGAAATTTTACATCAGTTTAATCTACTGATACTGGCGCCTTTGCAGAACGAGTTAAACAGGCTCGTGTCAGTGGAAAGTGATCTGGCGGAAATCGAACAAGTTGTCAACGCGTCATTTCTTTTTCACGTGGTTTTCGGCGCTATGTTTTTTCGGCATTTTGATTATTCGGCATTTTGATTTTTCGGCATTTCAATTTTTCGGCATTTCAATTTTTCGGCGTATTATGACGTTCGGCCTTTTCATAATTCGGCCTCTTGATTTTCGGCGTTTTGATAGGGACCCGCTCTGATTAGCTTATAGTCCAATGATGCATATATAAAACAATATGGAATTACACCAGTGTTGGGAATTAAGTACAGATGACAAAAACAAAACAGCGCAAAGACGAGGACGAAGTAGAAGAAATAACAGGACACAGCGCTGACTTTAAGTACTTTAAGCACGTTGTACTTAAAGTACTACTCCGAATAGATTTAGAAAACGTGTGCTTTACTCGAACTATAGTCTCTTTTTCAAAAGTTTAGAGCCCACCGCGCGCACGGCCGCGAGCGGGCTCGCTCTTATCGTCGGCGCTTGCTGGCTGCGAGATTTTTGAGAGCGAGGGCGCAATCTAGAACTCCATCTCTCCCGGAGGTTCGAACTCCGGTCACAAATGCTTGGGGGACATGAGAAAGTCGTTTTTTTCCTCAATATTTTGGGGGATTTACGGTATGAAGATAGTTTCTGACATACTAAAGGAACATTGGACAATCATTGGCGCTAAATTGTGTGCCCCGTAAAAACGCTATTTTTTTTTTTTTTAAGAATTGCTTGAGCGGCATTATGCAGCAGACGACGCGGCGCAGTGGAGGACGATCGCTCGGAAGTAGCTACGTGCATCGACGGTCTCTCACGCTGTTCGAGAAACGCGCGAAAAAAAAACAAAAAAGAAACGTCACACCGTTCACTCGATTCTCTCCGGCCATCCCAAAAAATCCATCTCCGCTGGGTAAAAAAAAAAAAAAATTGTTTTAAACGTTATTTCTTTAGAAATTTCCTTCTGAAATATTGTCCCACCCATCCAATATTATGAAAACCTTGCTAAAGTGTTTAGTGCTTTACCAACTTCACGACAGACTAGTTGCGAAAAGTGTAAACTCGGCGTTTATTTTTTAATCAGCCGTGTTGCGTCGATCTTCATGTGTTCTCCTATAGAGCGCGGGTGCCTCCTGGAACCCTGACTTATTTTATTAGATAAAATGCAAGCTATAAACGATTATTGAAACACATTGTATGTTTAACGGCACACAGTACTATTACTTTACAAGATTATTGTTATCATTCATAATTTAGAACAAAAATGCTAGACAAATATGCGGATATTACGACTTCTCGAGACCGACACGAGTGGTTTGCTAAGCCGTAATATGGTGTGGTTATCGCTGCAAATGGTGGACTTAGTTTATCACGACAGTGACCCGAAACTGGAGCAGGAGGAAAATACTTTTACAGTGGTAGAAAAAATAAAGAGGAACAAACACGTCTTCTCAGGTAAACGATTTCATTGAACCATGTTCTTTACAGAATGATCCATGCGCCACAGAATGAATAAATGGTAAGGATAAACTTCCGCCAGCTCGCCTGCGCACTGTATGTATATATATGTTCGTAGATTTGATGTCTACTAACAATAGTATCCAGATACGTACACGGGTCTCGATGCTGTCTAGTAGGATAAAACGTAATTCCACAGAACTTAAGGTAGTTCATGACTGTTGCTTACGAAAGCAGCTATATTATTTTTCAAAATTTTATTTTGAGTTTTAGTAGACTAATTTATGAGAAGAGTATATAAGTAAAACGGCTCTCTTGCACCCCGATAAACTTCGCAGGAATACATCTGCTTCATCACACTCGCACCACAGCTAAAAGAGCACTCTCAAGGCTGCAACTCCACTCGTCAGCTGTGTTGTACTTGTTGGGCTACTTGTTGCACATTACAGGCTTCAATACAGTTAGTTTCACAACACTGTTTATGTGTAGGAGGAGCAAGCAAAACGGTCAATAGTTCGCCCTCAAATGCTTGGTGTGCATCATCTTAAACATAAACATAGTAATTAAAGTCTCACAGCTTCAAGTATTCACGTAAACATAGTAATTAAAGTCTCACAGCTTCAAGTATTCACGTGGGAAGTTGGAGAAGTAAATGGGGTATTTCTCACCTTTAAAAACCTCTTACTTATGCATAACGTGCATTCCATAAGGCAACAAGCATCTAGGCACACCCAAACCACGTACAGGCACAACCAAACAACAATTCTGCAACCGAGTCTTGCACAGTAGTGGCATCCATTCGCTTCCTCTTCGAATTCGGGTATTCTCCCGTGGCGTGCAGCAGTTGGCCAAGTTTATCGGGCACACCGAGAACTTCTGACGGAACTCCTAAGGTAGGGAAGCGCGGGTGGTAGCGACGTCAACGTGGGAAACTCTGCCAGAGCACTTCAACGTCCGTGAAGCGGACGTTGAAGTGCTTCTGGCGGCAGCTCTCGACGCTGGAGCGCTTCAACGCTGCCGATCCAGCGGCCCAGCACACGGGACAGACGTGACACAGAATTTTGAACAATAGGTACGGAACACATTTATTGTCTTGCTCGGTGGTCATCGTGACGAAAGACACGCACACACACGCGCCACCCCGCAACGCCGCTGACATTCTCATTGCCGTTCCCGCCGTTGCTCTTCGTAGGCGCGTTGCTCTTCGGGAGTCCTGACTCCTGACTACAGGGAGGAAATCGCCGGCGGCCATATGCTAGTGTGCTTGGTTGCTGAGCGCGTGCTGACGGTGAGCTTCCACAGTACTTCAGCAACGATGCTTTCCACACCACCAAGCACTGCCGGTCTTAGCAGCGCTATGTAGTTAGCTCGTTGTGGGCATGGAACCTAAACCATCACCCTCAAATATTGCGTCCAGTGAACGCTCCTTTACGTGGCCTCCCCATGCTACGACAGAAGGAACTAGTCCTAGTTACGAATTACCCACGCATCCCCGGAGAATGCAAGGAATGATGTTCCACGGCCCACGTGCCGGTGTCTGCAGCAATAGCTGTTCTAGGGCAAATGCCTAAAACAAATGGCATCTTGCACGCGTGTTCGTCAACGCTTTATTTTGGTTATCTACTTTCAGTGGCGTCACAAGGGTGGTGCGGGGGGCGCGGACCACCCCAGGTGCAGCGCTCCGGGGGTGCCGCGGCGCAACGCGGGGGGGGGGGCCGAGCCGGGGGGGGGGGGGAACGGGCCGGCGGGGGTGTGGCCGCGGGCCACCGCCCCGGTGCCGCTGACCCTAGTGACGCCACTGTCTACTTTGAATCTTTTATACGGAACCCTAGCCATAAACAGCATCGCTGTAAAAACTCGCGCCCTTTTTTCTTGGTTGTTGAACGCCTTCGCTTGCGCACTCGAGTACCCGAGTGCTGCCCAGGCGACGAAAAGCCGCGCCGCGTGAATGACCGCATCTTTCCGTGTCTCCCTGGGAAGAAAGGGGCGGTTCGTTACGTTGAAGTCGACGTCTCAGACAATTTGAGCCTACAGCCGTCAGCTCTGATGTAGTTTGACGTCATCTCTCCGAGCAGTCTCGCCTTGATAACAGTGGCGCAAAAAAGCGAGAGCGAAGTTCCCCCTCACTCTCAAAATCTCGCAGCCAGCGAGCGTCGACGATAAGAGCTCCGCTGCACGGGGGCGAGCCCGCTCTGGCCTCGCGCGCCGTGGGCTCCTAAACTTTTGAAAAAGGCTGCACATTCTCTGAGCATGTACTTGTACTTTACTTAAAATATTTTGTCTGGTACTTTCCGAGGAAAATACAACAAGCTTGTATCACAAAATGATACTTTGTCAACAAATAAATGCCTTATAAGTTGATCGTGTTAAATATTTCGCCAGCGAGAATAGAATAACTACTTTGTGGCCACTTGACTTTATCCGATATTCGCCGCCATTTGCGAAAACAATTGATGCACGCTCGACTACACCAGTGACAATACATACCAAATTTTAGAAAAAAAGAAAACTGTACATAGGGGACTGAAAGGGTATCATGAAAGATTGTGTTAAAGAGTACCACTACTTTACTTTGAAAGTACATTGTAGTTATATACTACTTTACTTGAAGTACATCGCGCCCGGTGTACTTACTTTACTTGAAGTACATAACCTCTAATTTACTTTGTCCTCTACTTCGGGTACTTTTTAGAAGTTCTATGCTCAACACTGCATATTACGCTAATCATGTACCACCATCACTGATTCATGCATCTACCAAAGTTGTTCCGTCATAGTACAACAAAGTTCAAAAGAACCAAGACTTTATTTTCCATGCCTAATCAAGTCTCGACGTTCAACTTCTAAAAACGAAGCTGTGCGGAGAGAAAGTCGTCTGCTTATTTTGCAGGGGTTGCGATGACGTCAGAACGACGCCGAGTTCTGATTGGTTTTCATTGGGAGGATAGTGGGTAGACCTCAATGCTAGCTGCCTCGAGGTCTACCCGCTACATTCTTCCAATCGATCCAATCAGAGCTCGGCGTTCTGACGTCACCACAACCCCTGCAAAGAAGCAGACGAACTTGCGCTTCGCACACTCCGTTTCACTTTAAGTCGCCCGCAGACGACGCAACGATTTGATGGAACCAATCAGGCAGCGCGAAAAGTGTATCGTCACCGCGCTCGTTGTTTTTCGTCGGTTTGCTATCGCCGGCTCAACCAATCACGCGCAGTAGAGAAAAGAGCGGAATAGCGACGGATTCGTACTGCACGGGATTGGTTTATCTGCAGCGGGAGAAAACGCACGAATGCGATGAGTTACCGGATCGTGCACATTTAGTGCTGCTTGAGTGGCTTTGATCAGATCGGTCGGACCGCGTTCGGAGTTAGAGCGAAACGGAAATTGGTCGCTACTTTCTGATGGAATGCAATCCACTTATAACGACAATAAGAAAACCCGAAAATTTTATCGTTATAACTGATTGTCGTTGTATCTGAACTAAGAAACCTGATTCGTTTCTAGTACAGAAACTCGATAGAAACTGATCGTTATAAGCAGTACATCGTTATACGTGGTATCGTTATGCGTGGATTGCATTGTATACCTTATGTACAGTGACCTTATCGTAGAAATATGACAATGTTGGTCGCCGGGGAGCTTCTTGCTGGCAATTGTGAGACTAGAGAGAGACGGGCTAGTTGGTACATCGTTCCTTTTGACAAAAGCGCCACAAGGACGGGAAGTATAGAGATACAACACAAGCCCTTGTGTTGTGTCTCCTGCCTTCAGTCCTTGTCTTGCGGCGCTTTTGTCAAAAGGAACGATTGTGAGATTTCTGCAACGCTGTCGAAGTGCCCTTTTTCCTTCCACTCGTTGACAACGCGATCAGCGGAGTCAGTTCACGCTCATGATGTAGTCACATTGAAAGGGCAGCGTAACCTCTCGCACAGGTATATACACACCGAGGCGGGCCACGCAGGACCGTTGATTTGACTTCATAGTTCATCAACATGCGAGTGCTCTGTTCATGAACTCCTCGAGCTCGGCCTGCTAAGACACACGCTCACACAAAGACACACGCACAGATGATGGGGTGAGAGGCACTGCAGGATATACGAAGGTGTCTTGCGAAGAAAATACCCTAAACGGCGTCTTCATTGCGTCCGCTGTCGATGAGACAGCCTCGCCATCGTTGCGTTCCGTATCAGCTTTGGTTCAAGCGTGGTGCTCAAGAGGTGGCAAAGTAGCAGTGCTGTATAGGAAGCAAAAAGACAGCAAAAGGAAGAAAGAGAAGGCAAACATGAAAGATAAGCAAAGGTAATGAGTCTGTCGCACCCGGCACACATCCCAAAGCAGTCGAAAGACAACTCCCGTCGTCGTATAGGTCCACAGAGGCTCCAGACAACAAAGGGGCGCCTTATCTTTAATTCGAGGACGCTCTGATATAAAGCGTTCGCTACGTTGTTATGTTTCTCGCTCCTAGGCTATAAATAATAGACCATTTTCAGAAGTCTGCGCCATCGCGTGTCCGTCATTGTTTGATCACAGCTGTAAGCATGTATCGGAGAGGAGGGCTTCATCAGCGTTCGACGTCAGCTCGGCTCAGCTCGT
Organism: Ixodes ricinus; assembly: GCA_037355805.1. Classification (NCBI taxonomy): domain Eukaryota; kingdom Metazoa; phylum Arthropoda; class Arachnida; order Ixodida; family Ixodidae; genus Ixodes; species Ixodes ricinus. Next base: position 32,789 of record JAZHYW010024519.1, on the reverse strand, counting down.
ATTGGAAACGAGTGCTGACGTCAGCGTTCGGCGAGGACTCGGATCCAATCACACGCTTCGTTTCTAAACAATAGCGACCGCCAATGTTGCTGGATAGATTTTTGAGAAAAGGGCTCAAGTTGGTACGCAGGGGCAGTGGCTTTCGTCCTCTGTCACGTTAGGCCCCGCGCCGATTAAAAGTGCTCCGTTTTAGTCCGACCGCCACCAACGCCGATGGAGCCAATAGGGAGTTTTCGTAGATTGTTTTTGTCGTCCCTCAGCGCTCTCCGCAACCCGCTACGATACCCGGAACTCTTCAGCAAAGGCCATCGTGGCGCAGGCGCAGTAGCGGCTTCTTCGTTGCGGAGGGCCTAGCGGAGGGGGAAACGCGGTCTACGAAAACTCCCCAATCACGAACGCCCTTCTGCGGAATATCGGACGCTGCGAATGCGTCCACGGCCCACTGACTCAGCATTTTTTCGCCCGACTAATATATTGGTGTACACCTTCGCTATACGAATATATATATATATATATTTTTTTTTCATATTTAAGTTTTGTTTTTTGTTTGTTCTGTAGTGTTGACACATATTACAGTGTCAAAGGAGAGTTAATTACTTGGCGCACTTAAGTTCGTCATCTGCATAGAGTTTCAGGGCCGGCTTGCTAGAACAGTGTCTCAGCTTAAAACTGGGTGAAAGAAAGCACTGCAAGGGCTGGGGCGCGCGAGCGTCTTGAGACGCGGTTTGAGTCCCGCTCAGCTCGTGCGCAGGCTTTGGCAGTGCTTTCTTTCACCCAGTCTCAGCTGAGACGCTGTTTCTAGCTATCCGGCCCTGGGTTCATACCAATGCTCGAGATCCGTGCCATCCTTCTAAGCAATGTATGCGCTCTTCAAAGATTTTTATCTTTAAGTATAGGACTTTGGTATAACTTTAATATTTGGTTATTTTTCAGTCCCTCTTCTAACATTTTACACTAGAAACAACTGATAAAAACAAGTAATGGCTAGCTCGTTTCGAGCCTTCGTGACCGTATCTCTGGCCATGACGCCGATGAACCGCGTTCTTCCGCTAAACCGAAACCAAACACTGTTAAACATGTTCGGCATGGTTGAGCCCCGATTGAGCGTCCTCCACCCGAAGCAAAATGGAATCGCCTGAAGCGCGCGTAGCGCCCCTCCCGCCGCCGTCACGACCACGCGCTTTCTATCTGTTCTTTTTTTTTTCTTTTTTTTTTTGCGGGATATTGCATTTGCAGTAAGTTTGTGAATTTGTGTCATGTATATGACTATGCACTTAATCGTTCGCTACACGAAGCTTAAACATGAACTCACCGGAGGTGATGAGACGACAACTTTTTGATGCTTCGTCACTGCAGCAAACGAACACAGGAGTTAACGCAGGCCAAAAAGCATCATGTCGTCTAAAACCTGAGACTGTGGTGAAGAAATTAAGAAATTTTAGTCGAAGGAACAGACACAGAAGGGAACGTCTCAACGTTCCTTTCTGTGTCTGTTCCTTCGACTAGAAGTTCTTCATTTTTCTTCACCCCATGTCTCAGGTGTTAAACGACATGATTAGCTACCACCAGCTCGCCTGCGCACTCGGAGTTTTTTTATCAAAAGTATCTCGTATATTAAGCGTTGCTATGGACCTTTACAAAAATAGCCTTCTGCGCGCTGCCATCTTTGTCTGCTGGGCTGTGGAAGGCCTTCTGAGCATGCGCTGTTGCTCTGCTGTGAGGTATATTGACGTTGCGCATGCGTCAACAGCTCAGTGACTCAGCATTTTTCGCCCCGGTGATAAGCGATGCAAAAGTCTATAGACCTTTTCTGTGTACTGTCCCCAGCCATAATAGGCGCATCCGGAGCGAGAAATAATCCCACGTTTCAACCGCAAATAGTAAAAATATAAAGGGAGGCAAAACGAGAAAGTGACGATCGATAACTAGATCCTTCTATTGACGTGCAAAGGCAAAACAATGTTTTCGCCCATACTGGAAGTGACGTCAATTCAAGATGCGGCGCACTTGCAGAAAGGTCTAGACCCCTTTCAAAGTCAGTGCCAATCAATAGAAGGTCGGAACGACCGCGCAATGGCGAACAACTGACACGTGGAACGTGCGAGTCATCTCATAAGACAGCGAACGTCGGAGCGCGGTCAACGATAGGAGCCGACGAGCCCGTCAAACAGCGTCGAAAGTGCAACGTCACTGCGATCATCACCTTTTATGTGTGGGTGTTTTCGCCTTCTAAACGCATGAAGTGTGCCGTGACGTTGCGGTTGTAGTCGCGCTATTGTGCAGGAATTCAACAGATGCCTGGCGAGATCTCTGACCCGTTTGTTGTCCCGGATAAGCCATAGGCTTTGGACTCCCAGGAGACTAGGAGAAGTGACGTCAAAACGCAGCAAATGCAGATGGATGTTGATTTTGTTTCTTCTGTCAACATCAATCTGTTTGCTCTAGTCGTTGACGTCACTTCCCTCTTCAAGTCTCTGGGAGTCCAGAACTGCACCCCTGGCCCGGCTTACCAGCCTCAAGATGCAACAACCAGCTCCAAGATGCATCAACAAAGGAGTCCCCCCGCAGTCAAGATACCAGTGGGAGAGGAGGAAATGGGAGGGGTGGCGAGGAGGATTTTTCGGAAAATGATCTTGTAGGTCGGCCTTTAAGGCAAAGGTAGCTTTTGTCCAAACTGCACTGTTCGAACGCGTTAGAACGCGCAACGCCGGCGTTCGCGTTCGACGGGTCCAGTGGAGACAAAGGCAGCCAAGCTGTGCGTCTATACTATGATCCTTCCAACCAGAGCTCGGCGTTTTGACGTCCCCCGCACGCACCCGTCTCCTCCTCTCCCCAGTCTCTGTCTGTATAAGCTTCCCGCGTCGCTTAAAACGCATGCGGAGAAAGAACCGATGTTTGGCTTACTGAAATGTGGTTCCATGTGATGGGGATAATGGACTGAATGGAGCGACACCTCGTGGTTGTAAGCAGGTTGCCGTGACCGCACCAGGACACCGTTGGTCGACTCTGCAAAGTTGAGAGCTCGGTCATCCGATATTACGTTGCCTTGTGTCCAACAAAGCACACGAGAGTTTGTATGTCTTTTTTCTTTCTGAAAATACAATTGACGCAAAAGTAGGTGTATAGATTTGCGCTGCTTTTTGATTATCTTATCATGACGATCAAGAGCAGAGGTGAAAATCCCTTTATTCCTCGTTATGCTGAGCGAAGTGAATGACGCTAATCGGTGCTGATCTTGCAGTCTTTGAACAATTGTGATTAGAATTAGCAGCGCTGGCAACGAAACAGACCCGGCCCAGTGGTCGCAGGGCTGGAGGGATAAATATTATGGCTTTGTTTGTCGTGCGCCATGGGACACAGTTATCACCAACACGCGATAACCGGTTTTGTTTTTCTGGTATTTCCATGTATTTCTACAAAGCTGCGCGTGTGCTGGTTGTCAATACGCTGCATAAAGAAAATGCAGAAAAAGCAAACAAATAAAATGAGTCAAGATTTCTGCTGTCTCAGTGTACCCCCGCTAAACTACATATATGTAGAATTTTTTTTTATTCTTACAATATAGTTACTGGCAGAGTGAGAACGGCAGGGCGTGTCTTTCGGACGCCTGGCCTCCAGCACGCGCTCCGTGCCTTCCGCCGTCTTTTGGCTGCGCTCGAGGTGCACAAGACGTCGGAGCGTCGAAGCCCATTTCCTGCAGTTCTCATCTTGTCAGCGACTATAAGGAACTTGGTTTCTTCAGGGCCCTGATAAGGAGCTATATAATGATGCCTTAGTAAATCATCCTCGAATATCTTGATGTTTCTTTGGAAACCGGAACCTAGCTTTATGATCTTGTTTACAGGAGGATTGTCTCTGAGTAGACGGAACGGCAGGGTTACCTGACGGGGAGGGGGAGGCTGTGCTTTCGTCGGTAGGGCCTGCCATGGCACTGCTGCGTGCTCTCCATGGCTCTGCAGGCGTGGCTGGGTCGGCAAAGTTAGGGTGCGCATAAGACTCGTTTCATAAGCAATACAAACCGCCACCTTATAGACTGCACTGATGATCGCAGCGGTTTGAAATCACTACTAGTATCGTTCTGTATATAGTGCTTACTTCACATAGCTAAGATTCAGGGTTGGTGTTCTCAAGGTCACGTCCGAGGGCGACGCTCACGAGGCTTAGGCGGCTGATCCGAGTGCAACTCCTGTCCTCATGAGCGATTATGCGAATTTGCTCGTGTGTTTGTCATAAACAAACCACTCTAGATAGCAGGCAGTTAAGGTTTTTTTTCTTTCTTATCTTGAACACATATCGCGTCCGAATACTAAAACAATTGTCTAATGTTTTTGAACACGAAGGCAATCGGCTGGTCAGGTGGTTCAATTAATGTAGCAAGTCAAGAGTGGCCTACCTGTTCCTGAATTCCGCCATGGAGTTTACAGCAAGACCCGGGCCTTTCTACCAGTCGGGAGTCGATAGTTCTGAGAACGGTGTCTCTCATTGATGACGTGTATCGGCGAGAGCAGAGAGATTGCTCAGGGGCAGCCCCCTCCCTCCCAACCTGCGCTCCGAGAACAGAAAAAATAAATAAATAGAGCATACATTACGACGTTCAAAGGCAGCCTGTATAGCAGAAAAGTTTATTAATGTAGCCACTGCCCAAGCATAAGCATAATGGTCTTTTAACACTAACCACGGCTTCACTATATTGCTTTAGCGATTCACGACTGAAATGTTTGCAGCTCCCAAATTGGTTTAGATTATATCTGATAATATTAGAGACCGACAATGGTCAGTGCATATATCACCTTTTTTTTTTTAAGAAACTTTTTTTATTATTAGATTGTTCCATTTTAACTTGACTGCTTCGAGCAATGTGACGCGCTGACTCAAAAGCCGCCGTGGGACACTTCACGCCTCATAACATTTTAGACTTTTGTTAGTCTGTTCGCAGGCGTATATACTGACCCCAAAGTGACCCTTCACGCTCACTAGATTCCGGCGCTGCCCCTCCCGTCTCGTACAGTCACATATGACCCAGATATATTTTATATACGGTCTGGCTGTGTATGCAAATGACGCCATATGGATATAAGGATGCAAATGGGGTCATATATGAAAAGGGGAAATTATTTTATGGTGCCAAGTATTGCCATAGATGGAGAGCGCAAGCCTTACATGGCAAAACATACCGCCATCTATGGCGAAAAATATGGCCACAAACATATAGCATCTTTGGCATCCTCTCCGAGCACATTTCGCATTTCTGTTTCTCTCAAATACATTTTCTATACTTTCATGAAAGGAGTGATGATGAATCTTCTCACGCCTGGGCGTTCAAAGGTAGCGCTATAGCAGATTCAAATACCAGGAGAAGGACTATTACTGTACATAGAGGACTCCTTTCTTCTGTTGAACATCTCAGGTGATCAACAAACTATTCCTTGTGTGTTAAAATAACTGAACACTCAAGCATGGAACACATGAGCGGTGAAAGTGGGCGCCGCGCGGCGCGCCACGGGCACACCGCGCGGCTTTCATCTGTATCGAACAGATCCGAGCGACGCAGCGCCGCGCGGAGGTGACGTAGGGACGCCAGCACCAGTTGCTATGACACTGCCGCGCGGCGCCCATTTTCATCGCTCATGTGTCTCCTGTCTCAGATGGCTGATATCGGCATGCAAGAAGCGTGCTCTGTCTTCATCTGGTATAGATTTCAAAAGACATACCGTGTGCGGCGCGTGTTCCATGGAGCCTTGGTTGAGGTTTCTGGTGTTCGAATCCTCTGCTCCAACCGCGCAAGTATGTCCCTATTGATCAGAAAAAAAAAATACAAGAACGTATTTTGCGGCTGGTTTGGCGTGCTGGATTGTCTAGCTCCCTTTTCTGACATAAAATATATTTTGTGTGTGTGCAAACACGAATAGAATGTGGAAGTTGTCTGCAGCGTAGGCCCAATGAATTTATCTCACTTGAAACAAATTGCAAAAAGCAGCTTTGCATACAACGACGAAAACTATGAAAGTGAGGCTGGGTGATGGGTTTGCTATACAAATATATTGAAGCAGGCAATTGGCTTAATCTAAACTTACAAATAAAATAAACTAACAATGACTCTATAGGAAGTTGGGCTTTTTGTAAGTTAAAGGGAAAAAAAACGTTATTGTGGAATATTTTGACATGGGCAAAAGAGGGACTGAAGGCAAAGGCAGAACAATTTTTCCCAACTTTTTGTTTTGTTTTTTGTTAAATCAAACGGTTACATTGCCGACGAAAATTTCTTATTTCTTACTTTCACTTGAAGAAGGCTAAACTCCATCCCTATTAAATATCTGAAAAACATAATTTTTTAATTTGTATATTTCTATTAGCCCCGTGCGCGACCGAAAGCGTCGCTGTGGTCGGCCTTCCACGATTGGCCGAACGCTGACTATGACATCGGAAAGGGGATTTATCATCGACGGAATAAGAGGAATGAAAGGAACTTCAATTTTGACGGTGTTGGCAGTGTTTCTTTGAGAGACGCAATGATTTCAAGCTTCCACCATGCTATTTACAAACACCATCGAACTTGTTGTCGCAAGGTAAATGACGTCACAAGGGGGAACCACAGAGGGCGCCACCAAAACATCTCGCCGCTAATTAGAACAAGTTTTTTCTTCGATATTTCCGGAAAACAAATCCACCGCCCCTCACTTTCATGATAGATTACAGGACCGTAAGACATGCCAAGTCGATTCTTATGCCGCGCTTTCTGTGTGTATTTACCTTAAAATTCGAGACTGCTTTTTGTTTGTCTATTTTTTTCCTCAAAAGATTCAGTGTTTTTCGTTGTCGGACGAGGAAAAAAAAGGCATTTAGGTTGAAGAAATTACGCAGGACGCGTAGATTTTCTCGTGTCTATTTATGAAGAAAATCGGCGGAGGGTTTTAAATGTTTATTTATTTTTCAAATATCGGTGTATTCCGGTCATCTGCATCGAACAGGTGAAAAAAAAAATAAATGGTGAAAAAAAAGTCTTATTAGAAACTAAGAGTTGGAGGCAAATGGGGAACGGTTTTAATAAAAACACATCTAGCTGGAGGAAACATTTATATAGTCATGTCTCGTTAATATGGACCCTTTTATTGTGGATACCCCGCTATATGGACACCATTTTCGAGGGCCAACTGGGAAAATAATGCATTTTCGCCTCGTTAATATGGACAACTCAGAAGATTATGAATCGATTTTTTTTTCTCGGTTTTGTAGCCAATTTTGTATTTTTTTTAATGCCAACGGTATGTTTATCAGTGTTTTCCGGTTTTAACCAATGTTCTATTTTCGGCACCAACAAATGTTATAAATCTTGTTTTCTTTTTTTTTAATCTGAAAAGTTTGCGGTTTAAAAGAAATGAAAGACGTTTACAAATCTCTGTAATGCGAAATTAGAGCGCAGCTCTTGAGGAGGAGGAGGGGAGGGTAGGCCCCTCCTCCTCCTCTCTTCTTCCTCTATCTCTTCTCTTCCCCTCCTCCTCCAACTCAGTTTCCCCGCCAAATGTAGCGGGAAAAATGACGTCACATGACCTGGTGTCACGTCACCTACGAACGAATTCAGTTTCTCCGCTAGATTTAGCGGGAAAATTGACGTCACGTGACCGCAACACCAATGCGATTCCCCGCTATTGTCCGCTAAATCTAGCGGAGAAACTGAATTTCTCAGCTAAACTTAGCGGGGAATTGAATTGGTGTTGAGTGACGTGACGTCAATTTTCCCGCCAATTCTAGGGGAGAAACTGAATTTGTCCGCTAAAACCTAACGGAGAAACTCAATTGCCACGCTAACTTTAACGGGGAATTTCTTTGGTGTAGGGGTCACGTGACGTCAATTTTTCCGCTAAATTTAGCGCGGTTACGCCGACGCCCACGCCGACGCCTCGGAACATGGAAAAGGGGCGCCTAAGGTATGCGCTCTAAAATAAGGCACACGAAGGAGATTCCCCCTTCAGGGAACATATGTGGGTCGTCCGAACATTTGAAAAACGTCCAGGTACCGACAAGTAAGTGAAACCGAGATAATGGAAAGACTGAGAGGTTAGGTACCGATAAGATAATGAAACAAAATAAAGAATGTGATTCCATAAAAAAAAAAAAAAAGTTGCCTCGCGGGGAGTTTGCTTGGGATTTTTTTTATTCACAAACAGCTCCAATTCGGTTTTTTTCTCCCTCGGTTTTCCCCGAGTTTGATAAAACCGACTATTCGATGTTTAACGGTATTTACCGAAAACACAGATTTCTATATTCGTTTTCATCTCAAGAACCGCATGTTAAAAAAAGTCCGGCCCCTCGCGGAGCATCTTCCTCCGACAACCAAATCTTGTAAGAACTACTTCGTGCGGCGTATGAACAATGCGCAAAACGTTTTTTTCCCCCCTTCATGAGTTGAAAACAAGTATAGTTATTTTGGTCGCTTCACTTTAACACCGTGGTGAACGAGAGTTTGTTGTCCCTTCTTTTTTCTATAGGCGCGTGTAATTGTGTTGTGTCACGTGTGTATGTTTATACAGCCGGAGGTTATAGTCTGACTCAGTGGGCAAACGAACCTCCGGGTTGTCTGCCCACGGATGTCTCAGGTGTAGATGAACAATTTGGCCTGTGCGGAACAACCGCTAGCCTGGGGTCTTTAACGTGCACCACGCAGTAGTGATACACGACCGCACGCCGCGGTATGACGCTCATCCAGATCAAAACGGGGATCGAACCACGGCTATAGCTGGATTCGCGTGCTTCTTTTTCATTCAGCCTTTTCCGTCGCAAGAGAAAGCATGTGCATCTTTCTGCATGGGGACGCTGGAACCCGACTATTCTTAACGCCCCGTCATGTTCTAAAAGTAGCGCAAGGTGCGTCGATGCACGAGGCACGTGCAACGTGCAGCCTTGGGAAGATCATGGCGGCACAGCGCAGCACTGAGCTAGATTTCAGACGCCATGATCTTTCCAGAAGTGGCGCACGGCACGTGTCTTGAGCATTTCCACAACAATAAATGGCGCCACCTTTCCCAGGATAGAGGGGCTTAAACTATTCTGGCTGTTCCACCCTGCTAACCCTGCTGCTGAAAGGGGTCTGTGTCTCGTGGCCCAAGGGTGTATTGTTGTGTCCCGAATTGCACGTAAACATCGGGGAGGACTTCTGGCGTGTCTTTCCACCAGCTGGCCAGCGATGAATCCCTATGCGCCACGTGAGAAACAAAAAAGACACCAAGAAAGAACCTTGTTGTCACCAAGTTCCCATCTATGGTGTGTGCGTAAGGTCCTCTTTTCCCTTAGTGAAGCATTTAGCAGATTATTGGTTTAGTGACAATCAAATTAAACGAGGGAATGCACAGACACTGCGATCTTTATGTCGTGGCATTACCTCGGGGAGAATCAGCATTCAGGACTCCGACCAGCGCTGTAATTTTGCTTTTTTTAGTGATTCTCGGAGCTCATACTTAGAATTAACGTTCACCACTGGTCACCGAGAATCTAGCAGCACCTTACGCGCATGTCACATTTCGAGCACAACGTATACAGGAATAGACCCCTTTCGAAAGTGTTCCCAGGATCCCATGGGTTCTGCAGCGCGAGCTTTCGCTCAACCTGCCCCGAGCTGGTGTGCGCTAGTCCACTCGGCCATCGATCCCCCTTGTATGCACGCTTGAAAATGCGGGGTAGGCTAGAATCGCAACATATTATTTAACCGTAATTAACCCGCATCTTCCAAAAAAACAATATCGCTAAAAAAAGCCTTTACCCTTTTGTTTCTTTTTTTTTGTCATTTTGTAGCAAATGCTTTTCGCCCGCGCTCACAGAAGCAGGGTGTTCCGGCTAACTTGTGCCAACACCTAAATTCGTACCCACCCCAAGAAGCGTATAGTAAAAAAAGGCCGGCTACTTGCGCGACGTTACCTGATTTCCCCTCTATGCGGTGAATTATGATTGAAATTAGTTGCAACTTAGATTAGTTTTCTGCCATTTTATCGAGGAGTACACGTTCCAAACGCCAAAAGCATCGTTTATTCCTTTAATTGCCAAATCTGGTAAGAACTATTTCTCGCAGAGCATAAGTAATGCGCAAAAACTTCCTCTCGTTTTTTTTTTTTTTTTAATATGACAACGAGCATAGAGATGCTAGAGCGCGCTACGCGTGTCGAATCAACACAATATTCCTCACTGTCCTACGGAACAAATCAAATCAAACAAAATATAAAAACAAATCCTACAGCATTATTTTTTAACAGTGCCCTTAATCTCGCAGGATTTTTATTTTTTTTAAATCTCATAAAACTCTAGAACATTATATACACACGAGGGCTATCTTGATGGAAACAACACGATGGGACATTCCTTAATACGCTTTATAACCTTTATATTGGAGATGTTTGTGCACCACCTAAAATTTAAAATAAAAATTTTAGCTAATATATCTATATAATTAGCCAGTTTGGCAGATGGCAAAACATTGCTCGGCTTGCTCGATAGAAATGTGAAACAACGAGTCGTCATTAACGGAATTCACTCGTCATACGTAGCCGTAACATCGGGTGTACCGCAATGTTCAGTTTTAGGCCCACTTCTTTTTCTAATTTTTATATAATGACATTACAAACGGAATGTCATCTCACATCAGGCCGTATGCGGACGATTGTGTTTTGTATAGAGAAATACGCGGAGACGCAGATATTGAAGTTCTACAGAGTGATCTAGATAGCATTACAAGGTGTTGCGAAAGATGGAAGATGTTTCTTTCTACATCCAAATGTATCCATGTTAGATTTAAAAGAAAATGCAAAGTAGTTTCTTCCGTTTTTCTTTTAAGTAACCAACCTTTGGATCTTGCCACTGAGACGAAACATCTTGGAGTGCAGTTGTCCAATGATTTGAGATGGAATAATCACGTTACGGGTTTATGTTCTAAAGCTAGCGGCATGTTACATTTCTTGCGCTGCAATTTTCGGCAAATTTCTCCAGACCTGAAATAGACTTTTTATTTCTCTTACGTTCGACCGATTTCAGACCCGCATACGCAAATATCTATTAATCAAGTAGAAAGGATTCAAGACTGAGCGGCAAGATTTGTTTAAGATAATTGTAACTTCCGGGAAAGCGTCTCAGAAATGAAGCACACACTGGGATGGAAATGTTTGCAATTTAGGAGGAAATGTCTAGGTTTAAAGTTTTTTAACAATCTTTATTATTGGAATACAGGTTTAGATAAGTCGAAATATTTTATAGCGTCGGCCTACATTTCCCGCAGGGTAGATACTTCTAAGACAATTCGAGAATTCTGTGCGAGGACTGATGTCCTAAAGTATTAGTTCTTTTTCCCAGACGATCCACGAATGGAATATGCTCCCGGATGTCTTAGTAGAACTCCCTTCTGTCTGCTTCTTTTTTTGATACCATCATGTTGATGCAAGATGCCTACCATCCTCTGGTGTGCCAAGCTTTTGTTATTAGCACTGTACTGTGTCTGTTGTATTGTTTTGTATGGCATCTTCTGTATATTTAACTGTTCTGCGCTATTTCCCATGTACTAGCCCCCCCCCCTTTACTGTAATGCCCTCTGGGCGAAGTAGGTAATAAATAAATCATAAATAAATAATGCGTTGGTTCAACACCAGTAGAGTGCACCAGCTTTTTGTTTGCGTTTTGTTTTGTAGGTCTCGGCGCAAGTTAGTTGAAACGCCATGGGTATAGACATTCATAAACACTACTACTAGGCAAAGAGAAAGAGTATTATATAGGGTGTCTCAAATGGCGGCCAGGCTTTTAAATCGACCGCAAAATTCGGTTTCTTAACCTATCGCGCTACGATTTTCTGCAGCGTTGCCCACAGGGGTGCATTTTTTCTATAAAATTTGCAAGGAGCGAGCTTACCAGACAAAAAAGTAAAAAAGAAAAAGGCTTAACTCCTATGGAAACCCAGCGAAGTCGCCGCACTATAGTTTGAAACGTTTCCATATAGTTAAGTGTTTTTCTTTCTTTAAATATTTCCTCAGGTAAATTCACTCTTTGCAAATCTTATAGGAAATATGCACCACCTGTAGGTAGCGCTGCAGAAAATCGTAGCACGATAGGATAAGAAACCGAATTTTGCGGTCGATTTATAGAGCCTGGCCGCTACTTGAGACACCCGGTATATCATAATTGGGCAGATATTCGTGTGTTATAAGGAATATCAACAAATGTTTTTTGGTGTTTAATAATTTTTCAAGTATCGGTGTCTTTCGGTGATTTATTTTGGACGAGTGCTAGAAACGGTGATTATCGGTGAAAAATAAAAGTATAATGACTAACTATAAGTTCAAGTCTAAGAGGAAGGGGTTTCGACAAAAACAATACTAGCTGAAGCAAAAAGTTTCAGAAATCGGTGTATTTTTTTATCCCATCTTGTATTCTTGACAGCAACGTATGCTAGAAACGGTGATTATAGGTAAAAAAAAGAAGTCTGATGAAGAAATAAGGGTCATTTTTATTGCATCTGTGCTCATGCCTGTACCTTCCGGATAAAAATATCGCAGTACTATATTTAGCAATTTTTCAATTTGATCTATAAGCACAAGTTTAAACAAATATATTTCCCAAGTTGAACAGGCGTTTTAAAGGATTGGTCGAACAAAGCTGTAATGCAAAGATCTTCTGACATTCCCGGGAAAACCGCAAAGGATTCAAAGAAAACCATAAACGATTCATTGGAAACCATGAATAAACGAAGGCAGGTGGTCACATTTATCATCGCACCTGGCACTCGGTGTCAACAGACATCACTAGAGGTTACGAAACAACTTACCCGTCCGCGAGTGTGGCCTACGCCTACCCCTCCATTGCCAGGTGACCTTTTTCTTCTCGGCAAGTGCATGCAGCATCAGCCAGCATCTACATTCAGAGCGCAGCGAAAGTGCTTAGGACGGTCGTGATCCACACCACAGAACACGCTTCCCAAGATGTGATCGGTATCCCGCCAAACGCTGCAGATATTGTCCTTCGCGCTCAAACAAGGAAGTTTTTTCGCCGTATCTACAACTGAGAACTCGCACGACTCTCGCACAATGCTTGCTTTGTTCCTCGTCCTCGATAACGGCTCTCAGGTAGTGCTCAACTGTAGATAAGCCGCTTTATAATCTTTTCTTCTGGCGGTTATTTCTGACAGACGCCAGTGAACATAACTCCAGCAAAAGGTGCGTAGCAATCCCCGATTAGCATTGAAGTTGTTAGGGTGACGCTGTCGGCAGCTGAAATGACAGGACAGTACTAGAGCCACTAAATGAGCTGCGCTTAGAGTATTGGCACTCTGTTCCCCGACATTGTTGTGGGCGCCGCCATTTTGGCTGCTTGTGCAGAGCAGACGCAACTGCCGATCGTCATTATTCAAAAGAGCGACTTCTTCAGCATTAGATTCGGTGTTAGGAAGCTCATGTAATGTTGCATTAGCTCTGTCGCGAACTGTTTAAACATTTCTTGAGGGCGGAAAATCGTTTCCTGTGATTTCAGACAAAGCTTCAGATAACTGGCAACCATGATTTTAAGCCACAAAATAACCAAGTGTCGTTACTCTGAAGCGTAGCTTATTTAGTGGCACTAGGGCAGGCATATTGTTAGAGGACAACTCTGAGAACGAAGTGAGGGTTAGTTAGTCGTGACTATGAATGAATTTCATACGTTTAATTTAGAATGGTCTGTATGCTTCAAGGCAGACTTGTACGTAGTTCAACTACTCTACTCAAGTTACTGTAGTTTAACTACTTTTCTGAGTAGTTTAGTAACTTTCAATTACAATTTTATTTCGGTAATTAGTAGTTTACTTTAATTACTTTTTTTGAGTAACTTCTACTCAAGTTACAAATTACTTTCGAATTTTAGTGGTTGTTTTGCTTATCAACAAACATTCCTGCACAAAGGAGATAAGATGTTCGAAGATCAGCTGATATTTGCAAAGAGGGGGAAGCATGTGGCGTAGGAAAGGGGGGGGGAGAAAATTGTTTGTAGAGTCCGAAACTCCCCCAAAAGTTTCACAAGCCCCCCCCCCCCCCACACACACACACACACTGCAACAACACTGCTACGAGGCGCGGGGAGCGAACAGACACGACGCAAGAGAGGCCGAGTAACTGCGGGATTTGCGCCGAAGACTGGCGTTTCTTTGTGTCCCGAAGCTCAAGGAGACTCGACCCTTTTGAAGAAAGGGCTGGTCCCCGCTTCTCCCCAACGTAGAAACTCTCGCCCACTACAGGAGGTGCACACACTGCATCCTCACTCAAAGGAGGCAACAAAATGCAGCACCTGCTCTGAAACTCATCTTGTGCTCCCGTAGTTTGTGCTGTACTCGAAGAATCGCGTGCTAAAGGGCAACGCAAAGATTACCTTTTTGCGTTGCCTTTCCTCCCAAAACTCAGAATATGGAGATCTTCAAAGATTCATAGATCGTTCGAGAAACCTGTAGTAATTCCCCCACCGTTTTTATATAAAAAATAATAAACAAGCAGTGTTGGGAAGTACTCTATGTACATGGTACTTAAAGTACTACTGTTTAGAAAAATTGTACTTTACTTGAAGTAAATTTTCTGAGCATGTACTTCTATTTTTCGAGGAAAGTAAAACTCCCAACTTCAATGTACATTCCTCGAATTTGAAAAAAAAAAAGAAAAAATGGCGGTATCGTCGTGTGAAAACGCGCTCTTTCGAGACGTCATCTGGTCATTTCTCTGAGTGAAGTAATGGCGGCTGTAAGACCGATGGAAATAAGTGCCTTTAAGTTGATTGTGTCAAATAGCTCGTCAGCGAGAGTAAAACAACTACTCTGCGGCGACTTGACCTTATACAATATTTGCTGCCATTTCTGTAAAAAACTGATGCGCCTCCGATTACCCCTGGAGCAATGCATACCAGTTAAAAAAACACAGTATAGGGAATGAAAGGGCATCATGAAAGATTGTGTTAAAAGTGCTTGTACTTTACCGTGAAATATATTGTATTTATATACGTTACTTCAAGTACATTGCACCCGGTGTACTTACTACTTTACTTGAAGTACATAACCTCTCATTTACTTTGTACTTTACTTCAAGTCCTTTTTAGATGTACTTTATGCAACACTGTAAACAAGCAAACACTGTCTAAAAATCAAGCTCAGACAGTGCTAAACCTCAAAGTACAAATGACACATTCGCAGTACATCATTGACCAAACAAACAAGAAAGTACAAAACAATTAGGCACGCAGAAGCAGAACCAGCTATTAAAGCATTTCTGTGAAAAAAACAAGCCGATTCATATTTGGCTAGCACAATTTCGCTAACGGATCAAAACCTCTGTACTTTCTTTTTACCATAAAAAACATATAAAAGTAACTTCAAAGTAACTTCAAAAGTAATTCGCTACTTTTTTACGGTAATTAGTAATTTTCTCAATTACTTTCTATTTGAGTAATTTCTACTCTACTCAAATTACTTTTGACGTCAATACTCAGTAACTTAACTTAATTACTTTTTTTGAGTAACTTGTACATGTCTGCTTCAAGGAATCCCCTAACACGGACGCTGTAGCGTACGATTTCCGAGGGATAGTATTCGCGTTGAGCAGTCGAAAAGCAAAATTGCAGAAAGATAGCCTCTTGTACGACGTGAAATTTACTTACGTACTGCAAAAATAATGTCGTTCCTTTTTGCATTGTAATAACATAGGCCCCTTTAGTATTAAGGCGAAAAGCCTTACATGTCCTATTACGAGAAAAGGCGGCGGAGTTGTGACCGAAAGATGGTTACGCCACTGCGTCATCAAGCACGCGCCGCTCAAGGTCAAAGCGGACGCGCCTCAGAAATAAAACACAAAGAAAAGCACAGCAACGCAGATGCTTCGTCACGAAAGCCGGCGGGTGCGCGCAAGGTCAAAGCGGACGCGCCTCAAAAATAAAACACAAAGAAAAGCGCAGCAACGCAGATGCTTCGTCACGAAAGCCGGCGGGTGCGCGCAAGGTCAAAGCGGACACGCCTCAGAAATAATAAAACACAAAGAAAAGCACAGCAACGAGATGCGTCGTGACGGAAGCCGTGGAGCCGGCGGGAGTTCTGCCGCGCCTGCGCAGTGGAGGAGCGTGATGTCACCGCCGGAGCGCCGTGTGAAAAAGGAAGACGTGACGCGCTGCGTGTAGGAATGCTTTCGCATTCCTACGCGTAAGCAGTCTTAAGTGTCCTCCTGTAATTTTTTAGAAATTCATAGTAACAGGTCGCTGTCTTGGTGAAAACCCCGTTATACACCCTCCATGCCTATAGCACATTGAAGGGGGCAAGTCGCACGTTACCCATTATTGCCCGCTTCTTATTTTGTGACTCCTTTAGTGCCCCATTCGTGGTGCTCCGATGAAGTTGGCGACCCGCAAAGGTTTTAGGGAGTTCATTGGCGGTAAGATGGACAGACTTTCCCAACCGCACTTTTACCTCTAGACAATGCATGTGTGCAGTCCACATGTCCCAGCGTGAATGTTCCATCAACAACAATTTCTTAGACTTCGATTGACCGCATAATTAATATTAATACCTCTCCGTGCGCGTCTTCTACGCATCTGCCCCACTGCCTGCTAGACGAAAAAAAAACGGAAAAAAAGAGGTATACTTTTTTTACCTGCACTGGGTGCGGGCCCGTAAAATACGGTAGCCATATGCTTTGCCCATATGTTGTCATTTATTCATTTTACCTTTATTGATGGATAACGAGGAGATTAGCCGGAATAAAGCTGCGAGGGTGTTTCCTCCGGGAGGATAGAAAGAGAGACACACAATTTGATGAACAGAGAAACGGAAGATGAAAATGCTGTGTATCTTATCAGCACGCTCCCGTCCAAATAACACGGCTGCACTTTTCCGCGCTTTTGTTTGCTCACACAATTTAATAGAAAGTTTCGTTCCGATAGCGACGCCCGATGTTCCGCCGCCGCCTTTGCACCCGCATGGTACCGTTATCGGGGGTATCGGCGATATCGGAACGAACTGCTAAAGCTCTCTAGTCTCGCAAACCCAGCAGCACTGTTACGTCACGTCCTATCCGAAGTTCACCTTCATACGTGTGTATGATAATGCTACACAACTTGTGGTTCGATGCACGTGCAGCGAGCTAAGCTAACGCATAGTATCGGATGTAGCGAAACAAGAGACACATGCTGCTTCGAACTTCTCTGAGGGGAAAATGGCGCCGTTCCCTTATAGTTGCTGCCATTCAGTCCCACGCATTCGTGGAATTCAATTTGTTATTAAATATGTAAAAAACTAAAATCCATTATATCTTTTGAAATAAGACAACGGTTCGTTCTGAAACTTTGGCATCCGATCCGAACCGCTAGCGCTACGTTTGGGCGGAGACTGGGCATTCGATGATGCGTACTTTATTCTTGCAATAACATAATAACACACACGCACATGCACGCACATACACGCACGCCCACGCACGTACGTACGCACACACACACACACACGCGCGCGCGCACGCACACACACACACACACACAACAGCTAGTTTTAGGATAACGTACGCAAAAAAAAAAAGCTTTGTATATGCAAAGAAAAATAAAGCTTCATCGCCTTGCGCCAATCCAAAACGCGGTTCTGATTTAGCCCATACGCACTGGTGACGACTTAAAAGTAGGGGTGTGCGAATATTGAAATTTTCGAATACGAATCGAATACGAATAAGACAAAAAACGGGCTTCGAATATCGAATCGAATATCGAATATGTGTCTAGTAATGAAAAATTGCAAAACAAGAGGTAACTGCAGGTTTTATTGCCATTTTAATATAAATCAATGCAACTGCATTTTACTGGGCTGCAGCAGGCTAAAGTACTTCTAGTAATGCACTCATTACAAATTATCGTGTAGGAAAATTAACTGCTCAACGTGTTCAGAAAATAAGCGCTCCCTACGCGCCGTGACAACATTTCCGCCAGGAGAAAGACCCTTTCACTCGGGAAACTTGCGAAATTTCACTAAAGTTTGAGGAAGTTCGATGAACAGTGTTGCCCGGCTGCTACACAAATATTTCGAATTTTAGGAAACAAATAATTTTGAAGGTAGTTTATTTTTTATTTTATAGAATGGTTACGAAGGTTTATACAGTATAAAAGCGAAAATATGCGCTTTTAACGCTTTCATTAGTTATTAATGTGAACCAGTGATGCCAATAAACCCAACAAATATTGCACTTTTCCTCCGCTTAATAGAATCAACTAGTTTTTTTTTTTTAATTTTCGTGCATGCACACAAAGTTGAACTTCAGTCGAACCTTTGTCGAACATCATGTTGAAAGTTCGAAAAAGTCGAACTTGGTCGAACTCAAACCTGGGAAGGTTCGCGACATCCCTAGTTTTGACTGCGTGGGAGTGGCAGGAGTTTTTGTCGATGGCAATGCAACGTTCTGCTCGCACCCAGCTTTTTCTTTTTTTAATTTTTAAACATTTATATTAGCTAACACTCTCGAGATTTATTTTATATTTATATTTCACTCTCGAGTTTTTTTTTATTGTATCAATTTATAGAACGCGCAATTACATCACATACTGCTATAAAAGTGACACAACAAAGGGCTTGGTGAAAAAGAAACCGAAACTGATCTTGTCTTGCTGCCATCAGACAGATAGAAACGGAGCAGACCGATAGCGCACGCATCATACGCCTTCCTCAGTGAATAAACATATTCATAGGGGAATGCGTGGCAGGCAGATTATTCGTTACTTGCTCGAATATTCGCAGTTTGTGCGAATATTCGCCATTTTTCCCGAATATTCGGCTTTGGCCGAATATTCGGGAACTTCCGAATATGCAATTTTCGAATCGAATACGTTTCGAATAAGGAAAATATTCGATTCGTATTCGAAATTTCGAATATTCGCACACCCCTACTTAAAAGCTTTTTGCGCGTGCTCTATTAAAACTCCCTAATGATGTCGGAAGCGGGAGTTGTTCGCGGTGGAATTAACGTATTTGACTTACGTGGGGTTTCCGTCAAATCCCTGGCCGCCCTCGCAGAAAGTCCCACCGAGGAGACGCCGACGAGAGTGAAGCTCCGAGCCGCCGCGCCGGCTGTCGTGCGCTATGCTGGCACTAACCTTGCAGGCAGAGATAACTTTTGTTTGCTCTTTGCTGCCCTTCTCTGAACCATATATCGCGCTGACATGCTCGCCCCAGCGTACTGTACTCGAGCGAGAACAATGGTGGGGAAAGTATCTAGACGAGAAATAAATGGACACGCGATAGCATGCAGTCGGCTTGGTGCCGAAAGGATCGCATGGTGCAACACTTCCTTTCGAGGTGTGCTGTAAAAAAAAGCTCTACACGCTAACAAAAAATGAATTAGAAAAATCCCTCGCAGTGGCCTTTTTTTTTTTTTTCACGCATGCATGTTGCTTATTTTACGTCCTGGTGCAGAGGCAAGCATAGTTCTGTCCAACACATACTCGTGCTTGAATAGTTCGGTTTCGAAGACAAAGGGAAATTTGTCGTCAGATGTTTAGACAGTACCAGTTTAGTCTGCCAGAATTTATAGCGACATTATTACAGAGTATTACGAGCCGGCGGATACTTTCTTTGGGGAGGGCGTATCCAATGCTTGTGCCACGTCATAATAACTGCCTTAATCTATCCGGTAATTATGTGGAGATGTAGCTGGAGTGTATGCATCCGGGTGATTTCACCTCAAATCGTGCAGGCAAAAAGGGAATCGTTTCTAATTCTTGCATGTTGTACGGGAATTTTCTACTTAGAAGAAAGGTAAAAGCCACGGGTTTGACAAGAAGCGGCCGCAGTGGAAATTAGCTTTTTTTCCCGACTGTCGAAGGCCGCGTGTTTGACTCACTCTCCTCCCGTGGTTTTTTCATCTGCGTTATTTTCTATTTGTCTACAGCTCCATGGACAGTATGACGAGGTCTTAATTGAATTAAATATTTATATGCGTTTTGCAATCTTTATAAAAAAATCGCCAAGCTGAATCCCAGGTCGATTTTTTTATGAACTTCGACAGGCTGTTTTTTGCGACCTGCTTCAGCTATATTTCTAAGTTTTATGTCCATGAAAAGCTAAAAAAAAACTATTTGTAAGAATGTTAAGATTATTCAGTTGTGCGCGTTATCTCCTTTGATATTGTCACTTAAAAATCGTACAAATCGAGGGCAGTTGCAAGTTTGAGGGTAATTTTCTCAGAAACCCTATTTTAATTATTTTTTTGTGCTCTAGCAGAAAAGATATATTTCTACAAAAAATCATAGTATATAAATGTAATATTTTGTTTGTGTGGATCCTAGTTAAGCCCCAATATACTGAAATCCGTGTTCATATTTAACGAGCAAAACAGGCAGCCTTCACGACCTTGGGCATCTCTGTGATTTAAAAAAATATATATTGGTGTATCCCTGGAGCGATATGTCCACGCGCTGGTGGTGGACTCACTGCGACGTCGAGACCAAGAAGCGAGGCCGGGACTTGTTCGTTTAACGCGTGCTAGGAGTCGAGCACTTCGCGGCGTCGCTCTTCGTTTGATCACGTGACTCCAATGTGTAGTTAATATGCGGCAACAATAAACTAGCATGACGCGTCAGCGGTCGTACGACGCGCGAACGCAGGAATTATGACCTTCGCGTGGGTCAAGAGTCTGGATGTTTATCCGGTAAACATCGACGCTCAAGCGCGGACACGTTGTCTGACCTGCTACAGACGCCTGTCCCCCAAAGATAAGCGCAAAGTAAAAACCGCACAAAGAAAGAACCATCTACGTGCTGTTGTTTATTCTGGGACGAAGCGAAAAGCCAGGAGTGCGAAGACCCATCGCACGCTTACTTCATCGACGGTGATTTAGTTGTTCTCTGCGAGACCGAAAGGCGTCGCCACGGTCGCCTGGGCCAAGGATTTTTCTTCTTTTTTTGCAAGGCGCCATAGAAAAAACTTTGTCTAGTTTCGATAATAAAACTTACCACCTATACTGATAATGGTTGGTTGGGTACTACTCAAACACAATCCATTGTCAGAGAAAACATGTGCACAACGCGACACTGTTAGCGCGAACGAGCAATCGCCGGGTTCTCTTCGGCTTTTCTCTTGGGCATACGAAAAGGTTGGCATAAAAACTGTTATACTATATAGTGCGAAGTAAATTGCTCACTCAGGGCTTTAACCTGACCTGTAAAATTCGGCGCCCACCATTGTCATTTCGAGGTAAAATGCGAAACGATGCTCCGTTCGCGCTAACAATGCCATACGCTGTGTATTCCTGCACACCTCCAATAGTGTCAGCTTCTCCCCTTCATTCACAGTATAAAATACCGTTTTTTCTCTTTCATATGTTTTGTTGCATTGTGTGTATTGGGAAGGAGATACAGCCGTCGCACTTCTAGTGGCTCAATTGAGAACTACACCAATAGGGGACAACAACGGCGTAGACGACTTGTTTGTGTTTTGACGCCCTGTTGGCTTGGCCCACGTAGCCGAGCGTTGCGTCAGTGTTCGGCTGGGGCTCGTGTCCAATCAGTGAAGCCGAACGCGAGCGCAGCTAAAAACTGGGCACAAGTCGTGCACAATCATTGCCCCCGCGCTCAATCAAGAAAGACGAAGCAAAGAATCCAGTGCACGTGCCTCGTGTTGGTAAACACAGAACCCTGGGGAAAACAAGCTGGACGTTGTTAAGCGCGAAACACATGCGCGTCAAAACTGTCCGGTCCGGCGTGCGAACTGTCGGGAAGATGGCTGCTCCGAATCGCCGCACAGGACGGTTCGCGACACATGGCTTCCGACGCGTCGTTGCGTCGCCCGTTCGGCTCCGCCCAGTTTTGGGTACCCAATTCTCTACCGAATGGATGGATGAATGCTAATGGCTATATTTATAACGGGTGGTAGCTCGCGCCACCTAGCCTGAAAACTAAAATACTACCCTCGCCCTTCTTGGTTTTTCTGACTTTCAAACAAACATAATATTTTTATTGCATTCTATTAAAAGTGTGCGTGTGTAGAGATTTTCCGTGAGGTTACTTTTCTGCTCAACATCACTTAATCGCGATGGACCGCAGTGGACCTTGACGACCTTGACCTTAGGAGCCATCCCAGCTAAGCGAGCACTGCGTACAAATCACGTGACTACGCACACCGCGCATTGCTGCGTCTCTCCCGAAGTTGACGTGACACTCACACACGGCATTGGAATGGCTCGTAGCGTCCGCTGCTCTCCATCGTAAGGTGAAACGGAGTACATTCGGGTTTCGACGGCCTCGATCGGTCCCCGAAAGCCGGCTTGCTATGGCGCGCGAGATCAGCAGCTTGTTTTGCGCGCGGAGAAAACTCGATGGCGTCCATCTCCTTCACCGCGCACCGCCACATGTGTGCGTTTAGGCGTTGTGAAAGGGGGATATCCGCTTCCCGAATCCCTAACTGCCCGAACCACGAAGCGCCTCCTCGCCCGATCGGGCCGAATGTCACGTGACAACATGACCTTCGCCCCATCCGTGCTGCCATTGGCTGCGGCCTTCCGAAATTCGGACAGTGCGTGCGGCGATATCTAGCAAGTTGGACGCACGCCGCGCCGGACGGAGTCCCCATCCGACGCTCCGGTGCGACGAAAACCTCGCCCTCCTTCCTCCTCCCTCCCTTCTTCCGGCGGTTCGCACGTCGGATCGATGATTTTTCGCGCATGTGTCTCGCGCTTTTGATCGGCCACCCAGAGAGCGGGTTCGGCTTCCTGGCAGCGCCATCGACCACCCATCTACTGACCAGAGTCTCGGGCTCGGCATTCTGGCGCCTCCGAACATGCCGACCGACGCGGCGTGGGTGGGGTGCGGCTTCCGGGCGACGCCGAGCGGGCCACCCGGCACAGCGGGAGCTGACCCCCTGACACCCCGCTGAGAAACGGGGGCCCGCTTCCTCGGCCTTCGGACCGGGTGCTAACGAACGATGGAGACAAGTGGAGACGTTCGGGTCTCGGCGTGTGATCGGGAGAGCTGCTCTGTTCCCGCGTTCTTCTGGGAAACGGGACGAGAGGGATGCTTGGACCGGGGTGTGACCACGTGGGAGGTCCGCGTCCGGGGAGACTGCAGAGACGTCCCGTGGTGACGAGAGTGCCCTTTCCCCTCGCGGGACCTTGGACAGGGACCCCCTCGCCACTTCAAGGAGGCTACATTAGCCGGTGCTCGGACTCGTAGAGAGTCTTCTCTTCTCAGACACCAAAACGGAAAGATGACGATGTAAATATTCCTGTGTATAAACCTCTTCTCCTCTCGGTGAACGCTCCTCAGTATTTTCGGAGTCCACGACGCTTGGAAGTGGGAGCATGCTCGGCCCGGAATCATATCAACTGGATGGCAGCGGTGGGATGGTCTGTGCAGAGTCCTGGTTGCTGTGTTGGTGAGTGTTCAGCTTTCTCTTGGGATTTGCCAGGTTTGAGTAGATGGTGAAGTTTGCTTAAACTTGGTGATATAGCTGCCGGGGCAGTTGGCTTTATTTGGGTATTCCCCGGCAGAGAGTGAGGTGAAAGATTGTCACTCGAGAACAACCATGGATTTGAACAAGTTGCGCAGACCAGATCTGATTCTTTTGACTAAAGAATTGGGGCTCGATTTGGGGGGAGTGCAGAGAAAACCTCTCATAATCGAGGCGATTCGGGCGAGTGGTGCCGACGACGTGGAGCTTCGGGAGTGCTGGGAGCTAATCGAGGAAAGGATTAAGAAAGAGGAGGAAAGAGTTAAGAAAGAGGAGGAAGAAGAGGAAGAGACAAGAAAGGGAGATCGCAAGAAAGAGAGAGAAGAGCGTCTTTATCGCAGAGAATCGGAGGAAAGAGAGCTCATGGAAAAAGAGAAGGAGCGTCTCTATCGCAGGGAGTCAGAGGAAAGGGAGCTGGAACGGAAAAAGTTAGAGCTTCAGATAGCCCAGGTGGAGGCAGAGCGTGCAGGCCGAGAGACACCGAGTTCTAGGGTTGGTCAGGCAGCACCGCGGCTGAAAATGAAAGACCTCCTACAGCCCTTTAAAATTAAAGAAGATATTGGCTTGTTTCTTGTAAATTTCGAAAGAACATGTGAGAAGATGGACTATTCGCGCGACACCTGGCCGCAATGGCTCTTGACAGTTCTGCCGTGCGAGGCCGCCGACGTGGTGGCTCGGCTGGAAAGAGCGGAGGCAGACGATTATGACAAGGTCAAATCGGCTCTCCTGAAGAAGTACCGCCTTTCCGCCGACGCCTTCCGTCGCCGATTTCGCACTGAGGGAAAGAAGTCGGATGAGTCCTTCTCCGAATTCGCTTACAATCTAAAATCTAACCTGGTAGAGTGGCTGAAAGGGGAGGAAGCTTTGGGAGACCACGACAAGGTGGTCGAGTGTATCGGTCTCGAACAGTTTTATAACTGCTTGACGGAGGAAACCCGCCTGTGGGTGCAGGACAGACCGGGGGTTAAAACGTTGGAGCGAGCCGCCGATCTGGCAGAAGAATTTGCTTTAAGGCGCGATGCTGAGAAAAGCCGGGTTCGTCTCGGGGTGAATGCAGGCAGGGAGCCCTCTAAGAAAGTTGGCGGGCACGGAAAAGAAAATGCCGGATCGGAAGGAGAAAAGGGTGGTGGCAGGGAAGAACAGTCTCCTTCTTCTAGCAAAGAAAAGGACACCGAAAAGAAGGCAGAGTCTGAGAGAAAGAAAGCGTATGAAGCTAGGAAGCCTCTGGTGTGTTTTAGGTGTCAGGAACCGGGACACATTAGTGCTGGCTGCCGGAAGCCGAGAGTGGTCTTCTCGTTCGTTAGTGACGACGAGGAGAGCACGCAGTATCTCAGGCCTTATCTCCACGACTTAGTCGTGAATGGAAAAGCATGCAGTGTTCTCAGGGACTCTGCAGCTACATTAGATATCATCCATCCCGACTACGTTCGCGAACGTGACTACACTGGCGAGTGCGCATGGATAAGGCAGGTCGTGGAGGAGAGTAGCGTCTGCCTTCCGATGGCGCGTGTAAAAGTGGAGGGGCCGTTTGGGGTGCTGTGCACGGTGGCGGCGGTGTCTCGAAACCTTCCGGGGCTCTATCCCTATTTGTTCTCAAATCGGTCGGACGCAATGCTGAGGGCAAAGGGTTTGAGCTTTCCGGAGGTTACCGCTCAGTCAGTGACTACTACCAGGGTTCGCGAGCAAGCAGCGTCGTCGAAGGCCGCGGACAAAAGCGAGATGAGACCCGCTAAATCATCCCGCAAAGTCGAGGCAGGCGTCCTGTCTGAGCCAGGTGTACTAGAGACGCGGCCGTGCGGAGATGCCATCCATGACGCCGCGAAATGGAGTATCACATCGAGTGGCGCGACGCTTGGCGCGGTGGACTCTATTGCTTTGACACCGCGGGAGGGCCTTTCTGGCGCACCACCAACTGTTAGGAAATCGTGGTCGGCCGAAGAAAAAGGTGGCCCAGCTTCGAAAGCTAGGGAATTTCGGGGAAATCATGTGGGGTTACAACGTCGCTCAGAGGTCGGGCCTTCCCGGCCTGATGGCTCGAAAGGAGCAGATACAATTCAGCGGATTCATGAGCTAGCGGGGAAGGTGCCAAGCGAGCATATCCTCTGCTTGGCTCATAAAGCTGCGCGCCTATCTTCTCAGGAGCTGCATCAAAAGCCGGATCGAGCTCATGTTTCTGACGACGGGTCCCGACTCTCGCTTTTCGGAGAAACCTCGTGCGGGAGTCGGGGTCAGACATGCCACAGCTAGATTATTGTTCGACTTCGTCGCGGTTCCCGAGGACCTCGCGAACCGCTCCTAGCCTTTATAGAAGTTCGAAAGTTTTGCGTATAGTTTGTTGATTTGCTATTTTAGGGTATTTTGTTCGGCTACAGCGGTTTCCACTGTTTGTGCGTGGTCGCGCACATATACTTGCCGTTTCGCTGGTTATGGGGGTTCTCCTGAAACAAAATTAGAAGCCGGGCGCTTCATAAACAAAAGGTTAGGTTTATGTTCTGTAGAAATTCGACTTGTGTAAAATGTATCCATAAATTCAGGGTTCTCTTGAGTGACAATGTTTATATTTTAGTGGTCTACTTTAAAAGGACAAAGTTTGTGTCAGTTTTATAACAATCTGGCGGATCCCGGGGTTGGCTGCGCACTTGCGGACCTGTGACCTTGGGCAATGTGCGGCCAGACCGTTGTTTGTTTCATCTGGTGCACTGACGAGCTCCCTTGAGAATGTGACTGCTGCAGTTCCCGAGAGACACTCGGCGAGCGACTACGGGTTCTTCGGGATGCAACGTGGGCTGCAACCCTTTCGACCCCTCTTCCCCGGCGGCGGAGGAGCTGTTATGATCGGCCACCCAGAGAGCGGGTTCGGCTTCCTGGCAGCGCCATCGACCACCCATCTACTGACCAGAGTCTCGGGCTCGGCATTCTGGCGCCTCCGAACATGCCGACCGACGCGGCGTGGGTGGGGTGCGGCTTCCGGGCGACGCCGAGCGGGCCACCCGGCACAGCGGGAGCTGACCCCCTGACACCCCGCTGAGAAACGGGGGCCCGCTTCCTCGGCCTTCGGACCGGGTGCTAACGAACGATGGAGACAAGTGGAGACGTTCGGGTCTCGGCGTGTGATCGGGAGAGCTGCTCTGTTCCCGCGTTCTTCTGGGAAACGGGACGAGAGGGATGCTTGGACCGGGGTGTGACCACGTGGGAGGTCCGCGTCCGGGGAGACTGCAGAGACGTCCCGTGGTGACGAGAGTGCCCTTTCCCCTCGCGGGACCTTGGACAGGGACCCCCTCGCCACTTCAAGGAGGCTACATTAGCCGGTGCTCGGACTCGTAGAGAGTCTTCTCTTCTCAGACACCAAAACTGAAAGATGACGATGTAAATATTCCTGTGTATAAACCTCTTCTCCTCTCGGTGAACGCTCCTCAGTATCTTCGGAGTCCACGACGCTTGGAAGTGGGAGCATGCTCGGCCCGGAATCATATCAACGTCCTCTAGAGTGAATGAATGAATTTGGTGTTTTCTGGCGCAGCAGCAACATAGGCCATAGTGCGCCAAACACAGGGTGAGTAAATATCACAAGACTAAAGGTTTATTATATCAGTGGATCAAAATATCAAATATCACTTAGAGAAACTGTAGTTTAAAGTCGATGTAAAATATTAATCTTTTCTAAAAGGTTAAAAACTTGTCTGTACGGAGTAACAGGCTCGTCTCCAAGCAAAAGTGCCAAGTGGAAAGGTATTTGTTTCCTGAAAAAGATAGAAAAGTAGGAGCGGCGTTCATTATTAAATTGTGGGCATACTAAAAGAATGTGAAGTACACTTAGGGTTTCTGAGCAGTAGTCGCACATCGGTGGGTCGTCATTTCTTAAAAGGTAGCCATGAGTCAGGTGTGTGTGGCCTATCCTCAGTCGACATAAAATGACCTCGTAGAACCTTTCCCGATGTCTGGCGCTGCGCCATTCACTTAAAACAGGTTTAACTCTATGCAGCTTATTGTGAGGATCAGAGTCCCACTCTACTTGCCAGGAATCTTTGATTTTATTTCGTAGTGTAGTTCTATAGTCTGTCACAGGGAGGGTGTGAATTTCAATGGACCTGTTTACACATGCACCTGCGGCTCGGTCGGCTTCCTCATTGCCGTGTATGCCTATATGGCTAGGAACCCAGCAAAAGTGAATAGTGATGTTTTGCTTTATAGCCTTTGTTAATTTAACACGAAGCAGAGAAACAAGGGGATGCCTCCAGGATGTTGCAGAGTTAAGGGCAAGGAGGGAACTCAGCGAGTCTGTAAATATCACAGATAATCTGTATTTTTGTTTGATTATTTCATCTACCATCAATAACAGTCCATGAAGCTCAGCAGTAAACACAGATGCATTGGCATTAATTCGTCTAACACATTGGAAGGACTGCCCAACCGCAGCACAGCCAGCATAGCCAGCACCTTTCGTCCCATCAGTAAAAAAGCTTTTGTCCGTCTCGTAACGACTAGCAATCTCAAAAAATTCTTGTTTTATAACACTAGCGGCGGCCACTTTCTTGTTGTATTTTGTCAAAGAGAGGTCGCATGTTATAGCTAGGTCATCCCAAGGAGCGAGTCTTTGTTCAGTTTCCATGACAGAACAAGATATGTCAAAACTGTAAGTCGCTGCAGCATCCTTCACCCGAAGTGCAAAGGGACGCGTTACGGATGGCTTGTTTTGAAAGGCCTGCTCATATTTTATGCTTTCAATCAAAGAAAAATTTGGATGCTGTGGAAGAGTACGGAGTCTTAAAAAGTACTGTGTGCTAAGATAAAACCTACGTTTATCAAGCGACCACTCATTTGACTCAGCATACAAGCTGGGCACGGGGGATGTTCGAAAGGCTCCGGTAGCCAGTCGGATCCCCTGGTGATGGATTGGGTCTAACATTTTAAGTGTAGAGGGTTTGGCAGAACCGTAAACAAGGCTTCCATAATCCAAAACTGAGCGAACACAGGCCCTGTAGATTCGCAAAAGGCAGACACGGTCGGAACCCCAAGAACGGTGTGCAAGGACCTTAAGAAGATTCAACTTTCGCTGACATTTTAGTCTTAGTTCCTTTATATGTGGGCCAAAAGTTAACTTACTATCAAATACTAGGCCTAAAAACTTGTGCTCCGATTTAACAGGAATGGGTGTACCTTTGATATACAATGATGGCTCGGGAGACATTCCTCGTTTCCGAGAGAAACAAACAGCCACAGTCTTCTCGGCAGAAAACCGAAAGCCATTCTGGTCAGCCCACCTACTCATCCTGTTCACCGTAAGTTGAACTTGACGCTCGCAGATAGCTAAGTTACATGAAGAAAAACAAACCTGGACATCGTCGACGTAGAGAGAATGAGAGATCGTGGGCGGAATTACTTGAGATAGAGAATTTATCTTTATAATGAACAAAGTGACGCTTAAGACACAGCCCTGCGGCACGCCATTCTCCTGGGGGAAAGGGTCGGAGATTGTAGCTCCCAGGCGTACCTGAAAGCTACGATCCTGCAGAAAGTCAGCAATGCAGTTGAACATTCTCCCTTTTATGTTCATCGAGATAAGGTCCTGGAGTATGCCATACCGCCAGGCGGTGTCGTAAGCTTTTTCAAGGTCGAAAAATACAGACAGACAAAATTGCTTATTTATAAAAGCCTCGCGGACCGTCGTCTCAAGACGTACCAGGTGGTCAACAGTAGACCTGGAAGTGCGGAAACCACACTGGAAATTGCTTAGTAGTTTCTTTTTTTCTAGTATGTAGATTAGCCTGTTGTTAACCAGCCGCTCAAACGTTTTCCCCAAACAGCTAGTAAGGGCAATTGGCCTGTAGCTCGTGGCTTTACTTCTGTCCTTTCCTTGTTTTAAGATGGGGATGACAATAGCCTGTTTCCAGGTGCTAGGAAATTTCCCTTTCGCCCAGATGATGTTAAAAAACTGGAGGAGAATGACTAGAAATGTTTCAGGTAGGTGAGAAAGCATGCTAGGGTGAATTGCATCAGGCCCAGGGGATGTGGGCTTTGCAGCAGCAAGAGCTCGACGAAGCTCGACAAGGGAAAAAGGACAATTATATTCTTCAGTGCAATCTTCTGACCTACGAATTGGAATTCTCTCGCACTTGGACTTAAACTGCAGAAACTCTGCAGTGTAATTTTCAGAACTAGAGACTTGTGCAAAGTGCCTACCCAGTGCGTTGGCTTGTTCATATAATGATGAAAATGCTTCTCCCTTTTCGTCTAACAGCAAGGGGATTGAGAAAGGATGGTAGTCACCATCCATTCTGCCTACTCTGTCCCAGACAATCTTCGCTGGTGTGGAACTATTAATAGAAGATGCATACGAGCAAAAGGACCTCCTTTTTGCCCGTTTCCTAATATAGCGGGCTTTTGCACGTAGTTGCTTAAATGCCAAGAGGTTTCTGGACGTGGGATACCTCCTAAATCTTGCCCAAGAACAGTTTTGGCGGTTTCGGGATTCTTTACACTCATTATCCCACCATGGTTTTGGACGTCTCGGCAGCTTGCCGGATGTCTGTGGGATGGACAGACGGGCTGCCTCAACAATTGCTGTTGTTATGAGAGCATTGTTTTCGTCCACGGAGGTCGCTTGCGAAAGATCCAGTGAAGAAGGGATATTGGACTGAAAAAGGTCCCAATCTGCTGAAGAGATCTTCCAACGGGGGGAACGACAAGGCAGCCTGGGCAGGACTTCTAGGGGAGTAAGATACACCGGAAAATGGTCGCTTCCATAAGGGTTATCCAACACATTCCAAATAAAATCTGTAAAAAGTGCAGCGGAACAAATAGTGAGGTCAATGCAAGAAAAAGAGCGATTAGCAGAACTAAAATATGTTGGCTCTCCTGTATTTAGTAAACATACTTCTCTGAGAGATAAAAACCGCGCCACAACAGAACCTCGAGTGTCAGTTCGGACACTGCCCCAGAGGGGTTGTGTGCATTAAAATCGCCCATTAAAATAAAAGGTTCAGGTAGCTGATCGACTAAAGTTTCAAGATGGGCGAGTTCCAGGGCAAATGAAGGAGGGATGTAAATGGAGCAAATTGTAATAAGGCGTTGCTGTAGCAACCTCACCGCAACGACCTCCAGAGGCGTGTCTAGGGGGACCACACAGGCAGGAGTGCCACTGTCTACAACAATAGCCACTCCACCGGAAGCGCCAGAGGTGGTCACGCGGTCCTTCCTGTACACTTGATATGATTTAAGAAAGTTGCTGTTGGGTGGTTTGAGGTAAGTCTCTTGCAGGCAAAATGCAGAGGGTTCATGCCTCTGCAACAAGAGCTTCACATCATCTAAATTACAGAAAAGACCTCTACAGTTCCACTGCATAATGCAGGCCATAATTTAAAAGAATGAAGTAGTGAAGTCTAAAAAGCTAAAAACGTAAAAATGAAGGAAAGCTTAAATACAGACAAGGAATATATTTTCAGGTCTTAAAATCAATCTTTATACGAGGAGTGTTTTTCTTTTTAGTGGCACCCTTCTGCTCACTGGTGGATTCACCAGTGCCAGGAAGGGAACACTCCGACCCCGACATGGACCTGTCCTCGTCGGACTTGAGCCCACTTTGATCCATTGGCTCGTCGGTGGTTGTCGCCAATGGCTGACCCTTGGATGCCGCTGGCTTGGTTGGCAGGCCAGGGTTCCTCTGGGTACCAGAAGGGCGGGGTTTCAGACCCCGTCCTTTGGGGGGCAGGGCAGTGGGAGGAGCAAGGGTCGCCAAGCCCTGCTCCTTACTGGGTGTGGGCACGCCCACATCTTTCATAGAGCTCGGAGGCGGTGTTTGCCGCACCGCTCCCGAGGTGGAGGGGGACCCCGACGAGACACGCAGGTCATCCGCAGATGTCTGCGTCCCCGTGGACACCATCGGCCGTGCAGGTCCCCTGTGCACAGCCTCTGCATATGAACCACGTGAGGCAAACAAGACACGCTTCTTTGCCTCGTGGTATGGAATGTTCTCTTGGACCTTCAACGTAAGTATTTCTTTTTCTTGCTTCCAGAGAGAACAAGACCGAGAGTATGCAGCGTGCTTCCCTTCGCAATTAGTGCACTTTGGATCGTTCTCACAGTGATCTGCGAGATGCTCTTTGCTAGAGCACCTCGCACACGTGTCAGATCCGCGACAGCTCCGCGAGCCGTGGCCGAACCGCTGGCACTTGAAGCAGCGCAGCGGGTTCGGCACGTATGGCCGAACGCGGCAATGCAGGTAACCTGCCTTGACAGCTTGTGGAAGGGTGGTCATTGCAAAGGTCAGAACAATGTGTCTTGTTTTGTGTTCCACGCCATCACGTCGAAGTGTGATGCGCCGTGCGGCGATCACACCCTGGCTGGAGAGGCCCTCTACAATTTCCGTTTCTGAAGTTTCTAACAGGTCATCTTCAGAAATTACGCCTTGTACTGTATTTAGAGTGCGGTGGGGGTTACGGTGACTTTGTAATCGGAGACTGAGTTCAATGCAAGTAGAGCATCACTCTGGATCTTTGTGTGAACCTCTACGAGGAGGTCACCTGATGTCATCTTCTTAGCCTGAAAAGTCTTTCCTACAACACCCTCTAGAGTTTTTGCGACAAGAAAAGGGGACAGTTTACTTAGTGGTTTCTCAGTTTCTGAGTGCATCACCAAAAACTTTGGATACTGCGGAGTAACTACTACGGGAACATCGAGTGTACGTGCTTCGGTGCGGACTCTTTTCGGAGCCCGATCGAGAAAGGTTTTGTTTTGCGGACCCATAAAGATGGGAAAGAAAGTTCAGTGCCCGGGTGCACCGCCCACCACGGAGCCCAACAAGGGGGTAGGTAATGTGCCATAGCAAGATGGGCTTGGCTGACACAATTACTCTACCAGTGCTGCCCGGGCACTATACCCTAGTGTGGTTGCAGGGACAGGTCCTGTTTCCACTCAAGGTTGGCCCTTGCCGCCTAAGAAGGTGAAAAAGGAAGGAAGAGAGTGTAGAAGAAAAGAGAAAGGGGTGGGAGGGAAAGTGAAAGGAGGAAGAAGAGGGTAGAAGAGGCGACTGACTGAATCATCCTGGTCGGGCCAAGCCAGGACACCCGTCTACGAGAAGCAGGGGCCGAAGCGGTGTATTGCCTCGCCCGGGGGCCCCGAAGGGTCCAAACATACCCCGGGCTCAGCTCAACCACCAGGGTCCCCTTTTCCCCGGACACGGGTACGCCACGCACAGCCAGACGTGGGTGGGCGAACCCACATGGCTCGGGGTTCGTAGTGACGCCACTCACCAAGCACCTACTATAAAGTAGGTGCCCCCTGCGTGCGGGTATGGTGGCCCACGTGGCTGGGGTCCGTGGTGACGCTACTCACCAAGCACCTAGCACCT
>JAZHYW010024518.1:0-13767 GCA_037355805.1 Ixodes ricinus | reverse complement strand
ACTCCCCGTGTTTTTTCTGTTTTTATTTGGTGCTAGGTTTGAAAACTTAGGAGTCGTACAAACCTGTTTCACAGAGTGAAAGCGGGACAGGAAAAAGGGAGGGGAAGAAAAAGGGAGCGTGTTTTTTTTTATTAATATTTCATGTGTGAAGCACTTTTCCAGTAGATTAATTTTCTAAGATACCAAAATTATCCATTCTTACAACCCGTTATTCAAGCGAGATTGTGGTGAGTTTCCGGTGTATTTTTCGTCAAGCGTGGGCATAGGTGGCTGTGTGCGCGAAGTATATAAAGAAAGTTGTTGGTGCATATTGGCTTTTAGTCACGTGTTTCTCACTCAAATAGTCGTCTGGTCTGTCGTGAAAGCAAGTAAAGAAGGATTTAATTTATTTGTTTTCATTTATTAATCTGTATTGTTTTCTTTAGTACAGTGCAGGCCCAGGGCGGATGTCTTAAAGCGAGTCAAGGAATGATGTAGCATCCCGTAACACAAATACTTTTTTTTTAAAGTTAGCCTAGTCAAACATTTTCAGTTGAAAATGTTTGACTGAAATGAAGTTGAAAAAGGTACCCCAGTAGCTTGGTCTCGCAACTGGATACTGCGCAAAAAGCAGGAAACTCTTGACCACGTTTTTCGCCGGCTGTTGGGACGCGGACTTCTTCTGGAACGTCCTGCAAGCGCCCGATCAAAAGATACCTCCCATTAACGCCCATGGCATACGTTTTTGAGCGGCAGAAGAGAAAATGACGGTTCCGACGATGATCCTACTGCCGGGCCTGCACAGCACATTGTGGTGCCGCGTGTCCATACGCCAGGCGGATATCGATGTTCACCCCGGGCAGGAGTACTTTGTTGACCGCACGTGCTTTCTCAGGGAAACGCATAGGAACCAGCAACCTACACCTGAGTGTCTCCCACATCTTGCGGTGTTGCCTACTCTCAAAGACTAGTAGCACGTTCAACATAACCGAAAATGGCTGGTGTCTTTTAGTGCTTTTATTGTAATGGCGTGTCACCGCCTTGTGTCTTCGTCCAAATGGGGAAATAAATCAAATAAAAACTAAAAACATTCGAGTGCATGGCGGAGTTGGCAAAGCACGCGGCAGTCACGCAGAAGAAGGGGGTTAGAATCCCGCTACCGGCATTGGATCCTCCTTCTAACGCGTTAAGGAGCTCGTGTCGAAGAAAAGCAATCGTCGGCGACGTTGTGACTTGAAAATCCTGATTGGTCGATAGGGTCGTGACGTCAGAGCCACGTGAACTCTAGCGGGAATTTCAAACAACCCGCAACGCTCACGTAAAACGTGACGTCACGCGTGGAGTTAAAGTGAATCAAAAACACGACATGTAACGCGAGTTGAAGGTCGCCGCCTGTGTCAAGTGATTTCACTTTATGAAGCACCACTTTATAAAGACTTAAATAAAGTTTTAAATAATTTTATGCGGGATTCGAACCTATGACCATTCGGTTGAGAGCCACACACGCTACTGACCAACACCACCTAGAAGAATCAAAGGCTCTGCATCGCCTCCTCTCCCTTCATGAAACGTCTTCACAGTCGGATCGCTGTAACTCGGCTATGGGACCCGAGTTCGACCTTCGACGCGCAGATTTAACACGACCCGCGGCCGAACACTGACGTAGCGCTCATTGCCCAATCTAAGGCCTCGATCGATCTGACTGTGATGGCGGTGCGGAGGCCTTCTGCTTGTCTAGGTGCACGTTGTATGACTAAGCAATGTCCGCCGCCCTTCCTGCTCACTGTGTAGGAAGAGCATGACATGCGAATGAGAAGGCGATGCCAGCGGGGCCCGATAACGCTGTCGCGTTTCATTCTTAAGGGCAAAACATTTTTTTTTAGTAATTTTGTATTTTTAAGAACAAATCGCATCCCCGTTTACGGCTGACATCAAATGTTCTTGTTCAGAACGGTGCTGAACGTGCCGCGTTTATGAAAGTAGTTATAACGTGCTGCTTCCGGGTCAGTCACCGTTTCGTCAGTGACGCAAAATGCGTGGCACACTACTCTTTAGGTTTGTAGGCACAGGTTTGCCTCATTAAACGTTTATTTTCGTTCTGAATTCGCCAGGCAAAACAACGCGTAAAAAGACTATGTGCCTGAAACACAAAAGCTGACAATCCATCGTTGGGTAGGTTTGTGCGGAACCAACCACTGATATTAGCGTGAGTTTCATGCCTATACTCACTCACGACACAGTCGTCTCTGAAGCTGCGTAAGACTGTCGTACTCCAAGTCAACTACAAGAACTATTGGCGACGAGATGCTTCGGTGACTACATCTTATGGTTCCCATCCCTGACTTTATGGCAGGATTTATTTTGCAGCGAATGACAAGTTAGACATTACGCTGAAGAAAATATGCTGAAGGCTCCGGTCATCTCGTTCCCAAATCGACACCGTCAGAGTTGAGAGTGTGAATTTACTTTTATTTCCTTTGATGAGACCAGACATAATCCTGCTCGTGACGTCACAGCGAGCGTTTGCCCAATCCTAGAAGGCCGATGACAGTGACGCTTTTCGACGTCGCCAATAGAAATGAGTGCGATGACTAGTGCGAAATCGTTCACATGTTCCGATGTGCTTTCTTTGATCACAGTGCCGCCACGAAATGGTGAGAGAGAATGACAATGTTATCAGTATGTTGCAACCGCAAGACACTCAGTATCTCTTTTCTTTAATCATCACACATTTCGTTTGTCTAGGAATTTGCACACGGCGTAAAAGTGGAAGGCGAATAGCGCCACAGGCGGCCAGATACGTGAACTCGAAGCGCATGTCGTAGCTCTCTTCTCGCGGGTGCAGGCGACGGGGCCTTCAAGAGCTCAAGCTGGAGCCAGATGGCGGTGGCGGCGGGCCCCTGTCCAGCTGCGGCGCCTGGCCTCGGCGTGCAGTCCCACGACGCCCGCCAGGCGTCGGCACCGCACCACCTTCAGCCAGGAGCAGCTGCAGGAGCTCGAGGCCGCCTTCGCCAAGAGTCACTACCCGGACATCTACTGCAGGGAGGAGCTGGCCAGGATCACCAAGCTCAACGAGGCGCGCATACAGGTATAGGACCCCCACGCCCACCGGTGCATGCATCGACGCTTCCCATGTTTCGTTTCGCTTTATGAGCGTGCGAAGCGGAGCATCAGTCGCGAGCATGTTGCCCATGATCGATGCTTGCGCACTCCCGCAAGCCTGTGTGCTTGCCAGAAATGTTGAAATCTGGGAGCTCGGTCGCGTACAGCATCAGGATCTCGCTTGGACTGTCGACATCTTCAAAAGACATGAATTACTTGTTTCTGACACAGCGCTCGCTTGAAAGTTGAAACTCGCGTTGGATTTCTGCCCAGGGCTCGATTGAGATAAATGACGTAGAAAGAATAATCCGGTTGGTACAAGACTTTGTTTGGGTAAGCAATACCCAAAGCACCAGGCTTTATACCGGAACGCGATCGGTACAAAAAAACTTCCAGCCTTTCCACTTTGGTGAAGAAGGAAAAGAAGCGGAGCTGTAGCTGCTGCTCTCGGCGGTGGCTTTCCAGACGAGCGATCTGCACTTCTTCGCAAATGAATTTGCAGCACTCGACGCAGTGGAACTTCAAGGCGATAGCGGCCTCGCCGCGGCTGCGGAACCATTCGCGCTGCTGCGCACATTGCCACTGGTTCCGTCCCAGGTCTTCTTACTCCGAAGAAATGTTGCCATCATCTATGACCAGCAGCGGTAACCAGTTGTCTGGTTGCCGAGGCTGGAAAGGTTGCCGCGATCTATGAGCGACGGCGGCAAGCAGACAGCCGGCAAACACAACACTCTGGTCAGCTACCGTCATCAATGAGCGACGGCGGCAACCAGGGTATTGTGTCGACATGTGTTTGATACCGGCACGATCCTGGAAACTAGCTCGTAAAGGGATGCCTGGAACGAAATCTGGTTCCATACAAACACGCGGCAAAGCGTGCAACGGGATGCTACAAACACCAAAACATCACTCATACAGCGATATCTCAAACGGATGACCGTATTCTTCAAGAAAAGGAGGCGCATTTGACAGGTTTGTTGACGTCATGCTTCTCCGAGAGGAGAGGGAACGGCCTCACGTCTTTTCCGCCTCGCCGCCTTGAGGGAGCGAAGCCATAGAGAAATGTAGTACTACGTAAAGAGCGGACACTTCTATAGGCCCCAGCGGCCCAATTCAGCGTCAGCGAGGCACCCAGCGGCCAGTATAGTGCCTAGTTAGGTGTTAAATGGATGGATACACGCTGTAACCGCTGGCAAGATGAATGAATGGATTTAAGGCGAGTTCTGGCGGTATTTTTGTATCGGGTAGTAGCATGCGCCCTCTAGTTTAACAGTCAGTGTTATTGTCACTAGCATGGTTTTTTGTTAAATGAATTGTTTTATCAGCATACCTTAATTGTACTGCAGACGAAGTCATCCAGCGCTACATATAATTCAAACTGACCGCAGACCGAAAAGGATATTTTTACATTAGTGCTAACTCTCTTGAAGGGACGACATGGGACGACACCAGGGTTTGACACACAAAAGTATTTATTTTTGTAACTATGACAAGCAAAACACACCTTCAATTCTGACGACAAGGAGTGATGTATGTTATTCATATATTACAAAAATAAGAATACACGTGCAAAATGTATGAATAACGTCAACAGTTGTACACTGGAAAAAAAGTACTGTATTACAGCGATACTTACAGCGACAAATGCAATATGATGGAGGGCATTTAAGAAAATTACCGTCCAAGTTCGATGAAAGGCGCTTGCACATATGACCATGTGCTGAAAGACGCTTGCACACATATGACTGGCCCAGTGGCTTCTAAATTTAGTGACCGGAATGCAAATGTCCGTCAATAAAGAAACTACAGTCACGAATACTGCTTACGTATACCGTATACCATGACCGCAGCGGAAGAATGACTAGAAACCCGCACGAGACAAGCAAGCCGCGCAGAGCCAACTCCAACCCACACAACGAGGCAAGAGACACAGACCAAGCAGCCGAAGTGTCCGCCCTCCGTCGAGTCCGCGACTCCGAAGCCAACCGTCGCGCCGCAGCCATTGCCACAGCCGTCGAAGTCGTTTTGAAAGTTTTCAAAGTTCGTAATAATTTTAAAAGTTTACTCTATACAACGAAGTTATTTATTAATAATATATATCTGACAAATGTTCAGAATAAGTGGCACTGTTGCGCCTACTAACGGCCAGTAGAGTCTCTAACTCCTGGGCCGCGAAACGGCTTGAGTGGCCACTCTTTACGTGGTACTCTATTCTCTATGGCGAAGCGAAGAAGGAGGAAACTGGGTATCTTGACGTCACGCGCCTCGTCGGCCTTGTTCAATCTTGACCTCTTTTTCTCAATACGGCCGTCCATTCGAGATATCGCCTTACGAGTAGTGTTGTAGGGATTGTAGCGTCCCGCCTACATCTCCTGCATTGTTTTCTGAAATTCAAATTTCGGTTCACAGTCCCTTTAACAGCTCCGCTGTAAAAAAAAAAAAAAAAAAAAAACGAGACAAAAGGGCGGCCCTTTATTGTTTTATTTCTTCGCCGACAAACGGCTCTGGTATTGCGCCGATACCACTACCCTGAACACTATAGTCACTGACAAAATGAGAACGCCAGGGCATCCTTTTCTGATGCGCGTGCTTGGATTGCCTTCCGCCATGCTTTAGCTACGCGTGACCACTCGAGGCTGTCTCCGAAGCGTCATCGGAGGCAGGAAGCTCGCGCTAAAGGCGGGAAAACCAAAGGACCTCCCTGCCGTTCTAGACCTGTCTGTGACTATGCACATTTCCAACGCATATGATCGAGGCTCAAAAGGCCGAGTTACTGGACCGATGTTCCCTAGAGAGGCTCCGCATTCACGGAACGCGTCTTGCAGCACAGTAGACAACTAAAGATGACATTGGTTAAAATGAGGAAAATAAAAGGACCGAAAAAATATTAGTACCACATAAGTTCGTATGCTGCTTGCTCAAAGTGCGCGATGTCGTCACGAGAGCCGGGCTCTGATCAGAATAGCGGGTAGACGCAAGAGCTCGCTGCCTTTGACCATAGCCTCTATATACTGACAAAGCCTGGCAGATTGTCGCGAGAAGCGACCGTCGAAATGGAAAAGGTGGAGCGGCACACAACGGATCAGGGAGAGCCACGTGACTGGCGCCCCGCTGCGGCGAGACGCCGGAACAAGCACAATTCTCCCGAACGAACAAGTGCGTTTCGGGTCCTGCTCTGTCAAAAGCTGTGCGCCTGACGTCCAGGTTCCCGAGAAATGGCTCTTTGATACTCTGTGCTACTAGATCCTCGCGCTCCAAATCTTCGACCGGGCACTCTGTGGCTCCGTCGTCAAACTGCCAGGCTTTGTCACTAGAGGTTTTAGTAGATCGTTCCGATACCTCCGATAACGATACCCGATAACGATATAATGCATGCGCAAAGGAAACGGTTGAGTATCGGATAGCGTTATTATAGTCATCGGAACGATCTGCTAAAACTCTCTACTATATACTTCCAATCGGAGCAAAGCGAGACCGTCGTCTGTTGTTCGCTGCTGTGGGAGCGGTGCGTATCATCTGGAGGTTCGAGCGCGGATGTCGTGCTCGCGGTCAGCTCTGCGGCGATGCAGTCAATGCCGGGGGAGATGCCCAACCGCCGTACACGCGCTGCCTTCTCTCTTCGGATTGCCACAGAGTGACTGCGATATACTTAGCGGCTCTCTTACCGCTTGCGGCTTTACGAAATCCATCTCTTCTTGACGAACGAGGACTTCGCCCACGAGAGACGGGAGAGGATATGGCTCGAAATGTGCGTTGTTGTTGTCGACTAACAACTGCCAGACGCGTTTCGACGAAAAGGCGTTCCCACAACCGAGAAGCCGTGGATTGAGCAAGTTCCACACTTGGGACTGTTTTACGACCGTGTGCCTTAAAACCCCTTGTGATTTCTTACGACCAGAAACACACTGGCGCCATATTATTGGGTAGCCGTTGAACACTTGGGATTTCCGCATATCCCCTTCTCTTCGCGCAGTATTCTTTCTATATTGCTTCGCAAAACTTTGACATCATTAAGATACAATCATTTCTCATAGGTAGTACTACGTATGATTTCATCTACCCAAATGCTGCAAAACTTTCGCTCTAGTGGAAGGCAGTTCCAGGGCCACCTTACAGACGACGCCAGCATGCCGCTGTGTTCTCTTGTCACAAGATGATCACAAGAACTCGGTCGTGAGGCAAGTTAACCAGCCTTTACTCCGTTCGTCGTCTGCTGAAGAGCGAAAAGCAGCCAGCTTCGGAAGCGAAGTTAGGTCGCATACGTGATCTCCTGCCTTTCACCGCGCCTTATAACCTCCTCTCCAGACGAGGTTCCCCTGCTCGGCCGTTTTGGGGCGACTTGCTCGGCGAACAGGCTCTAAACGGCGTCCATGTTGTCCCTCTGTTGCAGGTATGGTTCCAGAACCGGCGCGCCAAGTACCGCAAGCAGGAGAAGCAGCTTCAGAAGGCCCTGTCCGCGCCGTCGGCGCTGCCCCCGGCGGCCTGCAACGGCATGATGCGCGGCGTGTACGGCCCCCGCGCACGGGGGCCTACGCGGCCTACGCGACGCACCCGCACCCGGCCGTGGCCCGCTACCCGACCTACGGCACGGCCCAGGGCTTCGGGCCCCAGACCGCCATGGCCGGACCCCCCGAGGACGACTGGTACCAGCGGGGCTTCTCGGCACTGCGTGCGCCGCCCACGCCGGCCTCGGCGGCCGCCGCCTCCCAGCACCCGGTCTACCACAGCTAGGCCGAGGGAGAACACGCCCACTTTGTACAGAGCAACACAATCATAATCACGCGCCCAGAGATTTCGTCGATTTCTTTGTCTCGCGTCAAGAACTCTTCCAGGAAGAACTCAACATGGACCTCTTACTGCTACTGCTGTGGCGTTACCTGGAAGGTTTTCGCAGTTGTAGAAATCTCCCTGGGAACTGGGCGTCCTGCAAAGCGTGTAGCGTCGTCCGCGGCGCCGAAAGGAATGCCGGGAACTCTAGGTACTACAACCGATTGTAGCAGACGACATAAGCGGATTTGAGGGCGAAGGAAGGCGAGCAACTGCGCTACCCTTTCGCTCTTTTCAGTGTCACCTTTTTTGTTCAGCCTCGCACCCAGCCATGTTTTCCCCATATCCGGTATGGGTTCCAAAAAAAAAAAAAAAAAGAGGCGATAATAACCCGGAACAAGTAATAAAATATAGAAGGGACATAACAAGAACGACTGACGGTTGCAATTAAAATGTTAACAGGTTCTACTGGCGAGGCGAGAAGAAAGCGATATTTTCACGCATACCGGAAGTTCCAGAATTTAAGATGGCGGCGCCCACGTAGGAAAGGTGTATACGCCATTCCAAGAAACACTCGGTCCCAGGGACAAGGGAACCTTTTTGAGCCCAGTCGCTGGGTTTGAGGCTAGTCTCTCACCGACGTCCCTGGTAACCCTGACTAAGTGTATTATTAATTTCCATAGGCAAAGTTTGCGTAGGTACAATTTCCAACACTGCTGGCATGTCATTTCTCGCCTTTCTCTGTTTTTCTTTTTACGTTTTAGTGTGTATGTAGTTTTCAGATATTTAAAAAAATAATTATACAACAATTTTTAAAAAAGTAATCTATTTTTGTTTGGTATTCGTGCGACAGAACCAGTTCGACTGAATGGTTTCTTTTACTTTACGATGAGTTTGGACGTTGCTGGCCGCTCAGCCGAGTTAATCGACAAAGCGCTTAGTTCTCTAAAAATGTTTACAACAAAAAATAGCTGAAATGCATCTATATTTCACGCGAAGAAATAACGTGTTTAAGGATGTACACGACAGAACTCGAACTTAAAATCTAGGAAGTGTTCACATTCGAACAATATATTGTACGTACAACACGGTGCAGAGTTATCCGAAAATTATTCGAGTAAGATCTCAATTGACACAGCACTGCAGTGTCCATAACATTCACATTTTGACGATCGGACGAAATCCAAGAGAATCTAGTTTTGAGGCATGTTTTGGGGAGAGCTTCCTTTTTTTTCATAACACCAGCACCCAGGCAAATGAACGGACGCAAATTATCTGTTCCAACCTCAACCCGAACAGCCATTTTTTGGCGATGACTGAGCGAGACTCTATGCGGATTTTCCCTGGGAGTGGGGAGAACTTTTGTCATTGTTCG
The DNA here is from genome assembly GCA_037355805.1 of Ixodes ricinus. Classification (NCBI taxonomy): domain Eukaryota; kingdom Metazoa; phylum Arthropoda; class Arachnida; order Ixodida; family Ixodidae; genus Ixodes; species Ixodes ricinus. Next base: position 4,544 of record JAZHYW010024518.1, on the reverse strand, counting down.
CAAAATTGCGTCGGGGAGTCATTCAACGTTCTTCCCTTCACTCGCTTCCTGTGAATGCCCGCCAAAAAAACGTTTGAATGGTTAGGCGCTTACCGGCCCTATTTCTCACACTGGTAGGTAGCACAAAAATGGTACGCAGCGTGCATAAGAAAAATAAAGTGGAAACTTTCAAGAGAGGCCAACATTCGCGCCATCCGTGGTTCCATTGGCTGCGGCTGTCCGACCAGTCGGACAGTCGTGCGGCGAAAATCTGGCCAGTTGGTCCCGTACGGGGGCCCGATCCGACGTTCTGGTACTGCTCAAGCCAGTTGGATATCAGGTCATCGTTCCGACGGTTCGTGCATCGGATCGGACAGTTTTGACGCGCATTATCATCGCAGTTAACGTGTCGTTTACACTCACCACATCCTGCATATAAATCGGACTTGTCAGCATGAGCTCGAAACTTCCAAAAGTGCTGCCTCGTGAGGCTCACATAATATTCGCTTCTCCAAGCACTTGTTTTCAAGTTATCACTCTACAGCTTCATGCTTGATCAGCCACGCGCCTTAATAATGTGGTTTGAACTGTCGTAAACTAGAGCGAGAAGTTGGTACTCACTTCTGCACTTCCCCGTGAAATTGAAATAGTTATGTATTTAAATAAAACAAGTTATTTTACTCGGTGCAACACCTTGAGAGCAAAGGGCTCGAATGTGCGGCTCTGCAAGACGCGTCATTGATGCACATTATGTTGATTCGAGGTTGTTTTAGTTTAATTCACTAGTTCCTACGTCGTACCAGTGTAAGACTACCTGGTGCCAATTTTTTTTTTTTTGCATTCCAAATTATCGATATATCACCGCCATTACTTCTTGTTCTCCATCTGTGAAGTAAGCGGAGGACAAACATCTGCCTTTGTTTTAGCTTGAATATTTCTAACTTTTCTACTAAAGATTTCCAGATAGTTATCTATGACTTTTTTCGTTCTACCTTTTTTTAATTTTCACCCAAATAACAAATAAAAAGAAGATATGATTGGTTCGCCTTACGACATCTGTGTGGCGCTAGCTTCAAGATGCTTTGTTCCTCTCCTGCCACTCCTCCTTCCCTCATTTACCCCAACCTGGCTGTCTCTTGTTCTGGTGCCGAAAGCGCGAGCTCTCACCATATAGGAGGCTAATACGAACTACTTTATTTATACTACTATATAAAATCTTCATAGTCGGTGACGCGTTAAGAGTTCAGGTGACACTCCTCCCACCGCTCTCCACATTAGTGGAACGAACGGTGGAGAGGAGGCGACCTCCTCTCCGCAGTTCGCTCCGCTGAAGTGGGAAGGGGTGGGAGGAGTTTCTCCTGAACCCTTAACATGCCACCAACTATGGGAGAGCGTGCACTTGGGGTTAGGCTAGCGATGCATCTTGAATAAAACAGCGCGGGAAAAACGAAGGACGGGTCAGAGACTCTGGACAGCCAGGACGGTCGCCATTGCAAATAACCGCATATAAAGTCACGCGGTTGGCTAGTATTTCACCTAGAGCTGCTATATGCAGCTTTTCCAACCAGGGTGCCTCGTGTGCTAGCCCCACTTCCGGGATGGAGACGCGCATTGACCCCCGTAATTTGGGGCAATCTGACGTGTGCAGGGCCACATCGGGTCCTACATCCGTTGGAGTGTGGGGATGTGATTCGTGGGCGGAAAAGTTGTATCTTTAGCGTAATTTGGACTATATTGACTCAAGACAGCGCCGACAAGAGCAGCCGATAGTCTGGCCCAATATGGCGGTTGGCCTCACCCCCCTGACGCGGCGTTGGTATGTAGGCACCCTATTTCAAACAGGTCTGTTCTGCCGCTGTCTACTTTTTCTTGGAGAAGAGTGTTCCCATCTGATATTGTTATATGGAAGAATGAACGCTCATGGTAATCGCTGTTGCGTTTTCTAGTTGCATCTTTGGCTTGAATGACGCCTGGGTACGCGGAGCGTATGTAGCGGGTTGATATTGGGTTGGATAGTCGTCGGCGTGGACCTGAGGAATAGAGGCTCGATCAGCGAACTCGTGCGAATCTGAAAAACACTCAAAACGCTAGTTTGAGGATCGCCGCGAACTCCGTGAGGCTGCAAGCAAGAACAAAAGAAAGAACGAGCGTCGAGGGAAGCAGAAGCAAGCTTGAGCGAGACTGACTCGGCAAGTCCGTAGCAGGCTGCGTTGAATCTACTATACGTGGGTATCTCGAATATTCGGCCTCGAATATTCGAGCATGGAACCCTCGGGAGACTGACTCGCCAAAGTCATGTTGGCCTCCTTATTTCTTACACTTAGTGTAAGAGACGCGAATCTTCAAAGATAAAAAACAAAAGTAGAATTGATCGATAAACATCATCTCAAACGCCGGGCATCTGACGCCTGCGTGGGAGTCACGTGCGTTCCCTCTGAACTACGCACGCGGCGATATATATAAAAAAATCATTCTTGAGCACAAACAAGAATTTTACGCGGGCTATTTTTGATGGCGGGTCGGATAAGAAGCGGAAGATTCAGATCTACGTAGAAGCAATTCCTGTACTGATTCAGTTCTGCGATCCTTTGATAATATAAACCTAGCTTCCAGCCAACCTTTGCAATTTTTCGAACTAATTCATTCGATACGCCCAGAAGAAAATCTTATATGACAGAGGCATATTCTAATAGTGAATTCAGCTCGGTAGATTTGGAGCGGTTTCCAAAGTCCGCGAGGGAGGCGAAAATTCGTCCCTTGGTAAACGTTTTAAATCAACGAACGGAAGATCAGGGCGTGTGCGATATACATGTGTGCGCGATAGCATACTTATCGTATTCGAGTACCGCTGTCGATAAGGAAAGAGGGAATGCAATAACAGACAGCTTGACTTCCACAAATGTTACTGCCTGTTGCCACGAGTCGGATTTGGAGGCGTCGGGTATCGTAGTGCATGATACATTTGTAAAAGTGGACGTGTATCTCAGTATTCGAAACCATTTTACGATGTATCGCTCGATTGTATTGCAACTCTCTGTCAGGCTGGAAACTTTTTTTTTTCTTTTACAATTGTAATTGAAAGTTTGCAGGTTTCGAGCGCTGTGACTGAAAACTCACGTTTTCGGCACGAGGGAATGCGAAATTTTCGGTAGAACTTACATAAGCTATAATCCCTTCTACTTGGGGGGAGGGGGGGGGGGGGGGGTCCTGGTTGGAGTAGGTATATTGCAAACAATCTTTGACGCCGAGGAACAAACATAGGCAAACAAACGCGGTTTGAGGAAAAATTTCCTCTAAAGAAACTTGCAGGATAAAGTTCCTTCCGCACGGCCCTCCACTCTTCACATTTTAGCGGAGTGAACGCCGAAAAAGGTGCTAGCGGAGAGAAGAAACTACCAATTATGGCCAGTAAAGGACTTGCGGGAGGGACTTTTTTTTTTGCCTTTTTTGATGTAACACGTTCCATGCAAACCACGGTGAGCAGACAGGCCCAGCTCAGTTGTCCAATCTTCACAACCGGGGTGACTCAGAAGCACTTAGGACGACAGTGTGAGAGACCCTCCTCGGCAAAACAGGGTTCGTTTCTGGCAGACTCTTTTTGTCAAGCATGGCAGGCAGTCGCCCGCTTCCAGTACCTACGGAGTCAGTGGCGGATCCAGGGGGGGGGGGAGAGCGAGGGGGGGCGGTCGCCCTCCCCCTAAACAAAGTCGGCCTCCCTCCCCCCCCTTCTCGGAGGGCAATTTGACATGGGTGGACACCCCTTGCACAAGAAAGAATGGGAGAATAGTATCCTTACACATTTACCCCCCCCCCCAAAAAAAAACGGAAAAAAGTGGTTCTGGATCCGTCCCTGTACGGAGTTCACTAAGAACGATATATTCTTTATCGGCCTTTGGGGCGGCAGCTGGGTATAGGAAGAGTTTTGACCTAAGCGGGGGTGCATAAACTGACACGAAGATAGGAACATGAGCACAACCAGTGAACAAAAGGTTAGGGCGGAAACGTGCTGGTGGTAATTAAACATTTGACTCAAAACCCCGAGACTGGGACAAGAAGGGATGGACAAACACAGTCTCAACTTTGTGTTTTGTCCGTCCCTTCTAGTCCCAGTCTCGGGGTTTCTAGTCAAATGTTTGAACAGAACCATTTGCTTTGCCGCGAACTTCGCACCTACCGTCATTCGAGGAAAAAAAATTATGTCTGCGTGTATCTGTATCTGCATTCCGGGATACTTTTGGGCGTTTTTGCGGAAGTATCTCTGGGATATCCCGTCACAGAAAAGATAACCGTATTCCTTGTGCATCTCATTGTGGCACCTTACTGAATATGATGCTTCGGTGACTTTAGACTTCGCAGTTTCACCTAACGGCGGTATCTGTGATGATGCACAAAGCTTTACTTGTACTTCCACATGGTCTACAGTGGAGGTGCATTTCTCCTTTCATTGTTTCTCAAGCGTTTACATAATCGGCTACTGCTTTCCCCTTGCATGATCCCGTGCTACCAGTATCGAGGGCAAGGGGAAGATAGACGTGAGCAATACGTAAATCGAACGAAGCACAAGT